>JAJJMC010029024.1:1924009-1969553 GCA_023531435.1 Papaver californicum
CTTTCTAATCTCTTTCACGTAGTATTCTCTGATTCTCTTAATTCTACGACACGTTATCAGCACAAACTTATTCAGGGGTTGAATTAATTTGTCATAGCTATAGTTTTAATTTCTTTTGTTGGATTTTTCGTGCTGATAACGTGTTATAAAATTAAAAAAACATTGAACACTATACAAAAGGTACTAGAGAGCTTCTTATCCACTACTTGTGTATAATAAATGGTGAGGACCATATAAGGCTAAAACCTCACAGATGATGTTTACTAGCACTTAGGATTCAGTGATGCATAAATGAATCTGTTAAGTACAATGTGTACAAAGTAATAGTGAGAAGATAATTAAGGAAATGCTGAAATAGACACACAACACCAACAGGTTGATAGCTAAACCTTAGTGTGGGAGAGTCATGTATGTTGTCTGTTATGTTTGACTGTTTGAGCCTGTAAGTAGACAAGAAGAAAGCACATTTGATGGAGATTGATGGGATCTTCTGGAAGCCCCCTCGGATGTTGCAGAATTAGCTTCGCGTGATACCAAATTCCAAAAATCTTGACCCCCAGACTGGTAGTTTGTGCATACGTGCTCAAAATCAGACCCATTTGAATAAGAAGCAAAGCCAAGAAATACGTCTCGATCGACATAAGGCCTACGGTTCTCCCTCCTCCTAAAAGGATGGGTCCTACTCATTGCAAAAGCTGCTAGATGCTGCGTAATATTGTCATCAAATATTGAGTCATCTGCATACGATCCGACCTGAAAAATCCAATTCTTAGTAAGGACCCAAAATTAATACAAGACCTTTGGCTTTCTAATGACACTTGACTTACATGATCCGATTTTACATCTTCGAATTTTTTTGAAGATTTATAGATGTGTTGGAAGATCCACGCCTGCGATGGATGATTGGAACAACTGGAAGCGGGCCAAAGCGCTCATTCAAGAGGTGAGCCAGGCTGGTGAGTCCGAAGTCGATTTAATAGATCTAGTGGTTCTTTCAATCTCTACTGTTGCAAGGAGCTCTTGGCTAATAAGTCGATAAAGAAAGAAAGAAAGAATTACAGAACGCTGAACAGCTACATTGACGTTTGAGAAGCAAATTAACTCAGTCTCAATCACATTATTAAGAAACAGACTGATATGTTGCTTAACACTCGACAAACTAACCAACCATTGAAATTTCTGTGAAAAATCTCTTTCATTAAGAAAAAAACATACCTCAAAGGGTCCTTCAGCACAAGCAACTACCAGCAAGATATGTACCTCGAACTCCATATTAGCTGCAAAACAATGAAACTATAATGACAAAGAAATTGTAATACCTGAAAATAAATTTCAAACGGGCACCAAAAGAATATTAAGACAGAATAACAAGAAAGGCCATTTGGAGGGTTAAAAGATAATATGAGGAGTTAACAATGAGAACGAAACAATCGATCAAAACATTTGTCAGATAGAATAAGATTAAACCAATGTCGTCCAAATAGAAGAATAAACTGTTAAAATTAGAAACATGATGAATGCGCAGGAGCTATGATGTACACCTTGCACTAATTTGTATAAGTATAGTAGAAACAACGGATTGTTTCGAGAAAGTTACAGTTTCTATGCATCACACAGCCACTCTATCATGTCTGCTTTCATTTATATTTGTACTAGGGTATCACCCATGCCTGGTCGGCATGGGCTATTTCACATGGTCGTTTGTTAGGTTTTCTAATATTGCAGAATGTTGATTTATAATTACCATATCCTAGATATAAATTCTTTGAACATTCGGTACAGTCACATTTTCAGGTTAATAAGATATTGTGCAGAGATTGGTGAACTACCATATGATTATGAGTTCATACCCACTTGTACAAATGCAAACTTTATTGTCCACCAAGAATCTTTCATTGTCATTGCATTTTAGGCCCAACTACCCGCCTAATAAAAAGAATTCGATAGTTCCAATTACAAATTTACAATACTTTCTTCTAATTTACATTATTTTCCTCAGTTTCCCTTTCAACTGAATCTAACCAACTGCTTGTGAATCTGAAGAACCCATAGATTTTTCCAACCGTTATATATATTGGTTGGAAGAAAAAATCATATATGAAAGATATTTCAGGGGGGAAAAAATCACATGAGAGATTGCCAAACATTAAAGGGTTCAGTATGTTTACCATAAACATTCTTACAAACTCTATTTACTTCTAAAATTTGCAGCACTGAGAAACTTATATCCACAGGGTAGATGGGCGTAGACCTGTAACCAATAAAAATCAACACCAAGCATGTTATCATTATTCACCGTAGACAAACCATGATTTTTCGTCAAATGTTCAGATTAAATATTAAGAAAAAGAAACAGGGATAGTTCCTGAACTGTTAAGCACATATAACACCACTTCATTACAAAATATCATCATAATTACATTAAGTTTCTATGTTCATTGCTTTCCGCTACAAGTTGTAAATATTATAACACCATAGAATTGCATCAAAAAAAACAAAATAGTTGTGAGGTGTATTTTTCTTTTGTCCTAAATATTATAGACATAATACAAAAGAACCATGTATCATCTTCATTGAAGTATAATTTCAACTAAGGTCGAAATAACGTGACAAACCCTTTGTTGGGTTCTGGATTTTCCAATGTCAACTTCAAAGGTTCATTAGAGAATCGGACATAAGTTACTAAATAACTGATGCAGATGAGCAGGCTATAGCCTATTTGGAGGCTAAAGATCCGAGTGTCGTAATTTAGCTCAAGAGGGGTCCATTTTGATTGGAAACGGCCAACGATAAAGACATGATATGATTTCGTCTCATGGTCTTCAGATTTTAGCCAAATTTCATCGTTTAGGGCTTCAAACAGGCGTTTTTGTTATTTTAGGAAATTTTTTGTTTTGTTAATAACTTCTTCGTTAGGAGTCCATTTAGGTCGCCGTTTGCGGAAAATAGTTTTATTTTTTAGGAGTATTTTCATTATTTTTGGTCGACCAAAATTTGCCAAAAATAGCAAATTAGGGTTTGAGTCGGTTTAAGAGTTTTTTTCATCCTTTATTGACTAGCAAGTTAGGGTTTTTCCCCAAGTCTATAAAAGAGTCCTCCATATATTGTTTTAAGCAGTTGAGTTTGATTAATAAGAATTAATTTCTTAAACTTGTTCAAGTTTAATCGATTATTATTTAAAGTCGGGAAACCGAAGTCTAAGTAATTATCGTTGTTCATAGTTGATATTCCTAGGAATTGAAGTCTGAACAAAACCTCTCTTTTCTTTCTTTTCTTTATTATCCGCTGCATCAGTTGGTATCAGTAAAAAGTAGATTCTAGGGTTGATAAGATGCCACAAAGAGTAGCAATCAGTCAGGGTCGAGGTCAAGGTCGAGAAGGAGGTCCAAAAGGTTTCATTCCATGGAGATCTAAAGAAGAATTCATGAAGACGTCCAAGGTTTGTTGGGTCGGTATAACCTTCAGAAAGAAGAAGAAGATGATAAAGCTAACCCTTTTGCTAGAGGGCATCGTGAAGGTAGAATAAATCAACGAGAGGATTCTGATTGCTGAAAGGAATGAATAAAAGTAGAGATCCCAGAATTTTATGGTGGTTTGGAACCGGAAAAGTTTCTCTCCTGGGTGAATACGGTTGAGGAAATATTGGAATCCAAAGAAGTACCAGATAACAAACGAGTTTCGTTGATAGCGACTATGTTTCGTGGTGGCAACAACACAAGCTGCTACGCGGTCGTAAAAGAAAACAAAAGTTAGTATCATGGAAAAAGTTGAAGAAACACATGAGAACAGAGTTTTTGCCACATAACTACATTGGATTGATGTACCAGCAGCTGCAAAACCTACGCAAGGGAATACGTTCTATAGACGATTACACCAAGGAGTTTTACCGACTACTTTCTCTTAACGACTTTCAAAGTCAGATGAGCAAAATTCGCTCGCTATATAGGTGGCCTCCCTCAACAATATCAGGATAAACTCAACATGTTTGATTGCTGCTCTATTTCGGATGCCCATCATAGAGCAAAGCATATAGAGAAACAAGTAGGGCGTAAAAGCTTAAATTGGGGTATCAATGTGGCAGCATCTCCAGCAAGTAACCGTAGTATTTCAACACCTAGTACTGCTAGTAAACTTAATTCTTGGTCAACACCAAATAAAACCCCAGTTACCACTCTTGGAGGTAGGTGTAATAAGTGCGGAGAATATGGGCACAAAGCCAGTGACTGTCAAAAAGCAGAACGAGCGAACAAGGTATTTTCACTGAAAACAACCGTGAAAAAGATGGCTGGGTAACTGATTATGAAGAGGATCATGAGGATGATTCTGAACCTGTCGATCAAGTAGTTGATGGAGATAGAGGAACGAACTTTGTAGTAAGAAAAAATTGTCTCACTCCACGTAAAGATGAGGGTGACAACTGGTTGCTTAACAATATATTTCAGTCGACATGTACGATCGGAGGAAAAGTTTATCGTCTAGTTATTGATCCTGGAAGTTGCGAGAATATTGTTGATGAAGAGGTCGTGGAACGATTCAAGTTGGAAACCAAGGCACACCCACATCCATACAAGCTTTCTTGGCTTAAGAAAGGGAGTGAAGTAAAAGTAAACAAACGTTGCTTGATTTCTTTTTCAATTGGTAACAAATATGAAGATAAAATATGGTGTCATGTTACTCGTATGGATGCTTGTCATTTGTTGTTAGGTCGTCCATGGGAGTTTGACAGGAAAAGTAATCATGACGGGTATAAGAATACCTACAGTTTTTATGGAACGACGTACGTATAGTACTTGTACCCAGTAAAGAGATACCATCTACTGGAGAAGCTACCAATCTCTTGTCGTTTAAGCAGTTTCAAGATGAGGTAGAAGATGCAGGTGAATTGTATGTGTTGATTGGCAAAGAAGAACAACAGGATGAAAGTAGTGTTCCCATTGCAGCTCAACCTTTAATTAAGGAATTTATGGATGTTTTTCCTAACGAGTTGCCGGACGAGCTAGCACCTCTCCGGGATATACAACATCGTATTGATCTCGTTCCTGGATCAAGCTTGCCAAATAAAGCGCATTAGGTTTTATGGGTTTTTTTCATCCTTTCTTGACTAGCAAGTTATGATTTTTCCCCAAGTCTATAAAAGAGTCCTCCATATATTGCTTTAAGCAGTTGAATTTGATTAAATAAGAATTAATTTCTTAAACTTGTTCAAGTTTAATCGATTATTATTTAAAGTGGGAAACCGAAGTCTAAGTAATTATCGTTGTTCATAGTCGATATTCCTAAAAATATTTGAAGTCTGAACAAAACTTCTCTTTTCTTTTTTTTTCTTTATTATCCGTTGCATAAATAACATAGATACTTGTAAAGTATAACCGCATCACCATAGATTCCGATATTATAAGTATCTCCACATGTAAGGCTGCACAACGGGTGGGCGGGTCGGTTTTGGGGTAAAACCAACTACCAACCCTCCAGAGTCGGGTTTTAATATTCAAAAATGTATACCAACCCGTCCACAGGCGGGTCGGGTTGAAACCAACCCGAGCCGGTCGTGCGGGTTCGCGTTATTTTGCGGGTTAACCCGCATAGCCAGAAAACAGTGATAAAAGAAGTTGGTTTCTATAATTACGTTTGTAAAACCTAGCTAGAGAGTTTTTTTTTGTAATCGACAAACTTAAGAGAGATTTTTGTGATCTGAAAACTTAATAGAAGAAGAAGAAGATATCAACCCATCTCATACTCAAGAGAAGAAGAATCGAGTAAGTTTTAAAGTCTTTTTCATATTTAAATCTTGGTTTTGCTTAACTTTCTCTTTGGTACCAACAAAAATTGACTTTTGGAGACCAAAATTGTACCTAATAAGATGCAAAGATTTTGGTTTGATGAATTGTTAAGGTAGAAATTGGAAAGAACTGTTTTTATTTAGTTTTATTGCATGAATGTCGATGAAGGTCGAAAATCCTATTGAATTTGTTTTGGTTTCTCATTAGCAATTTTGGGTGTTCCTGTTATGAAATCAGGACATCTGGATAATTTAGTTCTTGTTTTGATGTAATAATTTTGAATTTCGTCATTTCTTTTGGCCAGAGATTAAAAATTCTAGTTTCATCAGTTCGGGATTATAGAGTTCTTAGTAAGGTGCAGCTAGTGAGGTGTATGGTATGTGCTGATTACGGTAGCTGGTAATAGTTTATGTTGATTAAGAGTGTGCATGTGATTACTAGAGCAAGGTTCTCATATTGTTCTTTTCTCAATTGGTCTTTTGTTTCTCTTCAGTAAGAAAACACATGCACGCAAAAAAAAATTATGCTTGTGTGTAAAGCCTGGTTAGCACTTTCTTCTCTGAACCTGACATAGCTATTGCAGAGAACTGTTTTTTTATTTGATTCCCTGAACCTGACATGTATCTTGTGTTCTCGGTTCAATAATATAATTGTATTGAACTGTTTTTTTGATTTGATCATTTACAGTCTTATAGATTATCCAAGGTTAATTCACATCCTCTACACTTCTGACATTATTGATGTATAACACAGTTGTGAGATTACAACGTCTGTCAGTAATCACTATCCATATGAAACTGTAGGAAGATAAAAATACCCCTCTTTTCAAGCAATTTACAATTGAAAGCTAGATACATAGTATTAGATGGATGGCTAGGATTAAAACTATAAATCTCAATCAATGGCTCTAATTAATCGGGTTATACGGGCGGGTTCGGGTGGGTTCTATACTAAACTCGTAAACCGACCCGTGGTGACCGGGTTTTAAATTTTCAAAATCGTATACCAACCCGTGGCGAGCGGGTCCGATTTAAAAACCTACGGTTTTGTCGGGTTCGGGCGGATACGATTTTTCGGGTCGGATCCAGTGCAGCCCTATCCACATGTATATGTTATTTCCAATTTCATAACAAATCTCCGTTGATCCATTCCTTCTGCTACGTCCTATTTAAAAAATAAATAAATTAATAAAAAACAAATTTAAACTAGAGATCAAATCTAATTATATTCAACTAAATAAAACCCAGCCACATTATGATAATTAAGTATTCAATTATAAAGTGAAAGATATTAAAAATAGTCAGAATCAAAATTAGGTAATATATAATAGTAATCCAAACCTTATTAATATTTTCGAGATAAAGCGGCAGTTAGATGAAAATTAGTGCTTTCTGTGTTGTTTAATACAAATGGAACTAAAGAGAATAGCTTCCATCTTCCATCTTCCATCTTCCCTGGGAGTCATTTTTCCAATGCGTTTGAGAAAACATTCAAATTTGTTACTTTTCTCAAGGAAAAAACTAACTGTTTCATTTCTTGGTATCTATTTCACTATTTATTCTACCATAAATACAAAAGGTAGCTCTTTTTGTCAAAATATGGTTTTGATTTTTATTTGAAGGTTAAACTGAAAACAATTGCGAATTCCATCATCATGAACTCATCATCCACTTCTAAATTCATTTGGAAGATTGACAACTTTTCTAGCTTGAACGACCAAGAAACGCTTTCTTCTGATAGTTTTTCTGTGGGTGATACATGGTATATGGCAACTACTTTCTCATTCATCTATTTGTTGTTCATTTTAATGTATGCATGTAGATTATGAATTCTACTGACTGCTATCTATACTTCTCCGTTAGGTGGTCACTGGTGATTTATCCGAAAGTTCGGAATGGAGGATTTTTTATATGCCTTGATCCTAGTTTATGAGAGAAGAATTTTACAATGCAGAGTTCAGATTGGCCATTTTTAATCAGAAAGATCAACAAAAACAGCAAGAAGAGGTGCACGTTTTCTTTGTTTTATACCTTTTGCCTTCCCACTATTGCTATTAAACTGGATTTCTGGTTTTCTCATAGTTCCAACCAACAGTGTTTTACAAACGCAAGAAACGAACTTATATCAAGGAATAATCCTCATTCAGATTTCTGAAACTCAGAAGCCAATTAGTTAGTTGGCAAATTTAATGAAATTTCAATTGTTAACATATATGGACTTTTTTCTGGAAATGAAAGAGACGTAGAAAGCCTAACTCTGAAAATATTATTTGAATTTGAAACTTTGCAAAGAATAGTGAATATAAGTAAAAACACCTGAAGATGAATACCATAATGCAATTATAAATAAAAACACCTTCGGTACTGCTAAATCCATCCAACAACGCCGCAACCATTCTTTGTGAAATTTCATCACCTCCATCTTTCGTGCCAGAGTAATAACATCCAACGCATCATTGAACACATTTAAATTAAAATATTGCATTAAAGATAATCAAACATTTTTGATGTGGCTTTCACATAGTTGGTAGCAGTGGGAACTTGAATCAAACTAACAGACTATGTAAATAAGAAAAAACCTACACCTAATTTGTATGAGAGTATACCATAAGAAGAGAAGGAAAACAAAACTCAACTCTGTTCTTATCTCATCTTCAAACTTTGAACTGCATAAAGTTACAAAAACTCAGTCAATGACCAAAAAAGAAAAATCTGCTATATAAATACATCTTCAAATCAAAAGTACCCACATACTTTGCAGTAACAGGCGGCTCATGCTAGGGACTGCTTGTATCCATTTGCACTCAAATTCTAAGTTATTGAATTTGCCATGGAGCACAACCTTATCACAATCTTAGCAGCCAAAGTAGGAGGCCCTCTTGTGGTGACCAAAAGTGATTCCTATCAGTCACAAAAAAAAAACGTCTCCTAAGCAAGAGGAAGTAACTACAGTTTGTTCCAATTTCACTACTTCTTCTGCAGTGACAATTGGAATTAGGTCAAAACTTAGGTCTGCACCACCGTGGAACCAGCTAGTAGTTTACCTTATGAAACCCTCACTCTCTCTTCATATACATAGCAAAACTAACCACAATAGTTTGGAGAACTACCTAAACGGCATAATTCAAACCAAATGATTTCAAAAAACCGACGAATACGGATAATAAGATGTTGGGGCAGTGTGGTTACCCGATACCGCATCCTGATCATGGAAGGCCTTTAAAAATTAATGCAATTGTGAACCTATGCACCTGGCTTCCCTTGCTCATCCTTCTCAGGTCCTGGAAGACAATAAAGATTTAGAAACCTTAATATTTCGGTGAGAAATGAACTACTGTTGTGAGCAATGAAAAAGCAATTACGAATCAAAATGGGAAGAACTAAAATAAAAAGGAGGTACAATCTCTTTAAGCTTAATCACATTTTCATGATGCAATTTCTTTAAAACTATAATTTCTCGTATGGCAGTTATAGGGAACTGCCAAAAGTACCCCACAGAACTGTAGTCATTAAATATACAGCCTAACCTGGTTACCGTTTGTACAAAATCAGTCCTCGTATGTACATATATCAGGAAATCCAGAAAGAGTCTTTGTTTTTCAGGGATAAATTGGGCACACCTGTACGAAAGGTAGGTTTAAAACTAACCTGGTTTGTTGGATCCCATTTGACAATTAGAATTTGGGAGATGGATTTCCGATTGTCAACATCAAAAATAGGTAAGGTCGCTTTACCTTTCTTTACGGGTACTGTAATATGTCGTTGGGGTCTTGCATACTGTAATATGTCGTTGGTGTCTTGCATACTGTAATATGTCAGGGATCGAAAACACTTGGAGCAGTCATCGTGCCTAATGATGATACCTTTTGTGGCCTGCAGGCGGGTAAGTTGAGATCACATCTTAAGTATTTTTGTATGAGCTGCATTTTAAGAAAGTTATACACATAATTTATTCAAAATAAGTTTACTAAGCAAACGGTGAAAGCTAACATACCCGAAAACGAACACGTATTTGCAGCGATTTCAAACATAACGCGTTTAACATGAAGTTCTAGATTTGTGCTCGTTATTCTGTGCTTATCATTAAGAACTTATATATGCTTTCAGCATTAAGTAACTGTGTACCCAGACAATTGTTGAGCCAGAAATCCTATTTTTCATAAATATACACTCATTAGCTAATAAAATAAAATGGGATTGTTGAATGTTTGACATTTTCTTCATGGTAGAAAGCACCCAGAATAAGAAGAAAAAAACACCAAAACCCTAAAGAAGTAATGAGAAATAAGTTATAGGGTCAAACCTAATTCTTCTTCATCAGTCTGGACTTCGACTACATTGCTAAAGGTGCTTCGAGACCTCACCCTTGATGGATTTTTTTTCTATTTCCTGGAAATGTGCTTTAGCTCCTGGGCGATACTAAATTACACTAAAATAACACAACATTATCGCAGAACCACATCAAACTCTGTCGCGTTGCTCGACCTATAGCCACACATCAATGGGTACTTTAAGAGGTAAAAACTAAACCTTTAACAAACCACAACACCCTTAGAGGTTCGAGGTCCCTAGGTTAATTCACCACTACTACACAGTATTCTCAAATCAATGACTTTTGCCTATTTACCAACTCAACAAACCATTCAAGATGTAGCAAGTTTTGTCTAATTGTGTAATGTCCCTTTACTACATCCTTTCTTCGTCATTTTCTTTAACACTCACTACATAAATCATATACACTTCAATTAAGCAGAAGACCATATGGATTATGAGATTACCTTTTGAAGTTGTATAAACAGCTTCAGCAGCATTAACTGAAGCATTCCCAACACCTTGAGCTACCTTATCAGTTTCATACCCACCTGAATCTAAAGAACAAAAACCATCAGATAGAGCAAACAAAACAAAAGAAAGTTAGAAAGTATTATGAGTAATACCAAAAGCGAACATATGCATATATCACATGTTTTTTTGTCGCTCGAGATTCAATGTTAATCAGAAGCAAAATTCAGGTCACAACCTCACATGGGGTATGGGCAATTTTTTGAATGTATCGTGACCAATTAAAAAATTTAAGGTTTACTCTTTTTTGGTATCTCAAGTACTCGTAAGGTAGAACAGCACATACTCATTTTAGCATAAATCTAAGGAATAGGGGTCTCCGGCCAGAATAAATTCATCGAGTATTAGATATAGCTATCTTAGAGACAATATAGATCATTTCAAGTAATGAATATATCTGAGCAGGAGAATACCAGCAGTGCGTTGTTGGTATGATGACCATGGTACTAAAGTGCTGCACAGAAAAGTGGTTCTTACTCGAGAGCTCTTTGTCACGGGGTCGGTCCTTCGTCTCGACTTTACTCCGTGCGGCACTTGTCTAGAATTCCGTTACTAGACAAGTCAGCCTCCCAAACAAAGTTTAACCAACTTTGTGTAGCTACTCAAGATCAAAACTCACAAGAAACTCAAGAACGCTCAAGAACACTCAAGAACAAGAGAGAATGATTGAACGAGAGAATTAAGTTTGTATTACTCTCTTACTTGAATTGTTGGATTATTGGATTACTGGATGATTACAAATGAGAATGGCATCCCTATTTATACTAGTTTGGAGCCAAGAATGTTCTAGAAGATTATCTAAGATCTATACAAGTGTATGGCTAGGATCTACTTCTAGATTATTCCACTCTTATCCACAAATATCTACACTATTCTAGAATGTTCTAAGAAAAGGACAAATGAGAGAAGATTCTAGAATGGGAGGCTAGCCATTTAGCCAAAGGGGCTAGCCAAGGTGGTGCACAAGGGTGAGTTAGCCATGTGGTGAGGCATTTGGTGCACCCTTGTAACATTCTCCCCCACCCGAATTCGCAGACGTCCTCGTCGCGTTGTACCTGTCGATGAGATCTTTGTGTTGCCAAAGTAGGTCTTCATGTTCCCAACTGGCTTCACTGTCTGGTTGATCCTTCCATCGGACAAGATATTCCTTATAAATTCGCCCTCCTCTTGAGACACGTCTATGTGATTCTATGTTTGAAGCCTGCTTGTCTAGAGAGGTGATCATATTGAATGGGGCTCTCTTGGTAACTCCTCTAGACTCGTCATCTTGATCCGCATAATATGGATTTAAGCAGCTGACATGAAAGACGGGATGGATTTTCATGTGGCTAGGTAGCTCCAATCTGTAGGACGCCTTCCCGACTTTCTTGACGATGCGAAATGGTCCCTCGTACCGCCGAATGAGTCCCTTGTGTACCTTTCGAAAGGCCTTGAACTGTTGCGGGTTCAACTTCAGCATGACTAAGTCACCTTCTTCGAAAGATACGGGTCTCATTTTCTTGCCTGCCCATTTCTTCATACGCTGAGAGGCTTTCTCCGAGAATGCTTTGTCCAGGTCATGCTTCTCATTCAACTCCTTAGTGAACTGAAAAGCGGCATAGCACTTTCCTTTATATCCTCCAGCGAATGTGTGTGGCATTAGAGGTTGTTGGCCTGTGGCCAACTCCAATGGACTATGGCCAGATGGGGCCATGGTGGGCGTCTTTGCTCCAGGTTCCAACTCGATCTGATGATCCACCTTCCTCTTAGGTGGTAGTTGCTTGGGCAACTCGGTTGGCATCACGTCCTGGTACTCTTGCAAAGCCTTTTGCATCTCCAACGGAACAACCTCGTCCCGTTCTTTGCTTTCCTCCATGATGGCTGCTACAAAGGTGGGTTCTCCCATCTGAACACCCCTCTTTAGTTGTAGAGCCGACAGTGCAGTCGAGCAAGTCTCCTTGGTCCGGGTGGCTGGAATCACACATGGAGACTTCTCGTCACTGATGCTAACTACTCCGAGGCAGGGCACCACCGTAACTTTGGCACGATCCAGGAATTCCATCCCAAGGATAACTTTGAAATCGTCCATCTTTACCACCATAAAGTCAGTAATTCCTCTCCAAGCACCAACCTTCATGTCGACCCCCTTGGCCGCTCCCTGAACCGGTATGGCTGCTGAGTTTACTGCCTTTATTGTGCTTGAGTCTGCCTCGACCTTCAACTTCAACCTTTCGGCCTCTCCTTTAGAGATGAAGTTGTCTGTTGCGCCTGAGTCGACCATGGCCTTGGTCTTCTGCTCGTTTATACTTATGTCCACGTACATAAGTCCTTTGCTTGTATTTTTCCTTGGCACTGGTTGTTGTGCTTTGGGCTGGCTTTTGATTGCGCTTAGCCGAATGGATCCCAAGTGTGGGTCTTCGGTCTTCTCCTCTTGTTCCACAATCAAAGAGTTGAGCAAGTTCTTTTTGGGACAACTATGAGCAAGATGGTCACCTTGGAAAATGAAGCATTTCTTCACACGGTTATCTTGCCTTCCTTTCCAACCGTTGTTTGGCTTGGACCCTTCGCGGCTAGTTTGTGGCTTATCGCGGTAGTACCTGTCTCCCCCACCTGTTCCTTGTGATAATGGCTTGGATGGCTTGTTCTTGGCAAGTTGATCAGGTTTGCTAGAAAAGTCATCAAGTTTCTCGACAGTGCTTAATGCGGTGGACAAGTCGGTGATAACTCTTCGTTGAAGTTCCATAGAAGCCCAACGAGGTAGGCCACGATTGAAGTGGTAGAAGCGGTCCCCGTCTGCCATTGTCAATATGTCTAATATGAGGGAATTAAATTGCTTGACATATTCGGAAATGGTACCTGAATACTTCAAGTTTTGAAGTTTGTCCCGAGCTTTATGCTCAACGTTCTCCGGATAAAACATGGCTTTGATCTCCCTTTTGAACTCCGCCCAAGTAGTGATGGTGCAGACTCCTCTCTCGATTTATGCATATTTTCTTCTCCACCACAATAATCCATCTTCTATCAGGTACATGGTCGCCTTGTCGACCCATTCTTGCTCGTCATCAAGGCCCGTGGCCCTGAAATATCTTTCCATGTTCCATAGAAAGTTTTCCAGCTCCTTAGCATCCCTTGCGCCGGAGTATTCCTTTGGTTCTGGCACCCTCACTCTAGATGGTCCACGAACCGCATTTCCTCGGATTAGGGTCTTTAGCTCATCGATTTGAGCTTGTAACATCCTCACATGAGCATTTACCTCATGCTTATGTGCACCCATCTCGTTCCGATACGTCTCAAAAGAAACCTCCATCGATTTCTCCAAATCGTCTTGTTGCTCCATGGATTCTCCTAAATCCAGGTTCAACTTTTCTACCTTTTCTTCCAGCGATCCAACACGAGATTCTAAACGGGGGCCCACTGACTTATCCCGTTGTTGTTTCTTTGTCTTCTCAACCTTTTCATTATTGTTAGTGATAACAACATTTGCATCATTTGAAGACATGGTGAGAGATCTTACCGAGAGTAGTATAACCTTCGCTCTGATACCAGTTGTCACGGGGTCGGTCCTTCGCCTCGACTTTACTCCGTGCGGCACTTGTCTAGAATTCCGTTACTAGACAAGTCAGCCTCCCAAACAAAGTTTAACCAACTTTGTATAGCTACTCAAGATCAAAACTCACAAGAAACTCAAGAACGCTCAAGAACACTCAAGAACAAGAGAGAATGATTGAATGAGAGAATTAAGTTTGTATTACTCTCTTACTTGAATTGTTGGATTATTGGATTACTGGATGATTACAAATGAGAATGGCATCCCTATTTATACTAGTTTGGAGCCAAGAATGTTCTAGAAGATTATCTAAGATCTATACAAGTGTATGGCTAGGATCTACTTCTAGATTATTCCACTCTTATCCACAAATATCTACACTATTCTAGAATGTTCTAAGAAAAGGACAAATGAGAGAAGATTCTTGATTTGCGTTCTTTATATTTCCCTTGGCTTTTCTCTTGATGTCCCGCACTTCCTCTGCGGATTTGTACTCAAGTTGTTGTTTTTGGATTTGGATGAACATTTCGATCTTATTAGAATTATGGCATGCTTGACGTATAGCCATTCGGTACCCTGCATGTTCAATATATGGCTATTGAAAATGACTTGTCATGCTTTAGTTTCTTTTTTTCCGCAACTTGTACAACTAAGACGTGTCCACTATGTACTGTTGTTTGTCATATCCTTTTACTGTGTCAGGCTTTCCTGCAACTTGTATGTCAATTATGCAATGAAGTTATCTTTTCCGTACAATGTATCACACTTTCCCGCAACCTACGTGTTGATCATGATGTCTGCTTCAGATGTTTGTTTCAATATTTATCAAGGAGTTCTGTTTCGGTGCTTCTTGTTTCATCATAATCAAATATTTCATCCATATTGTTTGAACACATGTAGTTAGAGATTTTATACCCTCACAATTTTCCCCTTTTTTCTTTTGAATTTTGGCACTTGGTAAAAATTGAGAAAGGAAAAATAATTATTACTCTTCTGATTTTCATGCTAGCAATAAATTTTGTTCCCACGTTTAGCTTCACTTTTCTGATTTTCAGGCCAGTAATAAATTCTCTCCCACGTTTCTGTCAGTTGGCGGTTTTCGAGGAAATCATATCTCTGATAAAGTTTCTTTCTTTTTCACTTTTCGACGGTTTCGTCAGTTTCAGTATTCTCCTATTTAATGTTAGTCACATCCTTTATCTCATTCTTTATTTTCTTCGTCTTCCTCTTCTTAAAGTTTTCTTGCTTTTCATTCTTCAGAACTTTTTAAAGATTCCTCAATGCCTTTTCATTCTTATGAAATTTTGTGATTAAGGATTTTTGGATCGGGATCAAGTCTTCTTTTCATTCAATCATCTTCGTTTCAGGTAATGCTTCTAATTTATTTTTATGATTTGATTTTTGTTCTTTTCTTTAATGTATTTGTTCATATATCAATCTTTATAACTGAATCTTTTGGAGTGTATGATGATGATGATATTGATGATGTTCTTGTTCATCTGTTTCAAACAAGTTCTGTTGTATTCTTGGTTTTTTCCTGGCTAAATCCATGATGATTGTTTGTGATTGCCTCATTGAATCTATAAATCTTTCATTTTCTTGTCCAGGGAATTGTTCTCTTGTTTACATTCTAGTTCAATAATAATTATCCTGCTTTTTTTTTATAACATTTCTCTTTTGTTCTTGCTCTTGATCATGGTGTACTTATCTTCTTTTGTTTTCATATGTAGATAAAGATTTATCATAACTGGAAAGAATGATAACAAAGTTTTTGATGGTGCTTCTTACCAGGTGATGGGATTTTAGATTACCCTATATAAATAACCGCAATCGCACGGTGTCTAACTAGTAGACAACGGCAAGTACGGGTCGAACACACAGGGAGCGGGGAAATACTGCAATCAATATCTCAATTAACTAATCAGAAATAATATTTTGGGATTTTTAGATTAATGAATAAAATAATAAAACAAACTAAACTAATAAAAATAAATCAAATGGAAGAGTCGGTAACCATGGTTTTCAGTATCCACCACTATTTCTATTTAATTACTGAAGTGAAAACATAACTTATGAATATCCATTCATTGTTCGTTCTATCGACATCACCTATTATATGTATTAAAGTCGCAAATATCACTGGGATGCCCTAAGCATGACGCATCAAAAGCCTTAAGTCTCATGCATACACCATCTAATTGCGTTAGCGAGAAAATAATATGAAACTAATTATAGGTTCATAAATAATATCTGACTCTTCTAAGTATACCCCATCTAAAGATTTAACCCAAGCATGAAATATCAAATAAGTAGACAAACATATTTGTTATCCTATTAATTCTGCGCGTGGGTTATTGTATTGTACAGAACCGGTGAAGCAACAACTAATTTAGATTTATATCAATAAACAAAATCATAGAATTAATCTATTCAAATAATAGTCTGTATCAAATACTTCATTTAATTGATCTAAAACTGTAAGTGGTTTCAACATAAACCCTAGCTACAAAAATCAGTAAGACATGGCTATGGGTTTCTCAAAACCCATAAAAATAAATTATAATAAGAAGAGAAGAATAAACCGTTGTCACCCGGAACTAAATCTTCAATGGCCGTCACAGCTATTCCAGTACAGGATGAAAAATCCTCAGCAAAAGCCTACTCTACGCTCTCCAATCCTCCAAAGCTATACAGGAGCAAGTCATGTATGCCAAAATCAGTCCCCCAAAACTCAAAACAGAAAAAAAAAAAAAAAAAAAAAAAAAAAAAAAAAAAAAAAAAAAAAAACCTTTGACTGACGCAGCTTCCTTTCTTTTTATACTAGGTTTCCAAAACCTATTCGCTCACCAATCACGTGCTACACAGACCTTGTCCCTTATTTTTCTCTCATTTTTTCCCATCAATAACCGGACCCACCTTTTAGCCAACATCAATCATCAACAAAGTACGCCTACTCCCCCTATATTGTCCGCCTAGCCAACCATCCACCAGACCTAGTCAACAGTGAATAGCCTTGGACTACGCTCCACTCTCTCCTTCACATGGTTACAGCCAATTATATCATCTGCAGCATCAACCGAACATCACTAGCCAACTCTGTCGTACTTTACAACCTCTCATCAGCCAACCGTACACTAACCTAGCCAGCACTGCCACCACCCAGCATACCTTCTTGACCTGCTTCTCTTTCTTATAGTCCCAACAGACAACGACTTATCTATAGCTTGTCCCTTCATCATGTGACGTCCTCTTGGTCTCCTTAATTCACGTGATAGCCAATCACTTTCCACCAGACATACTTTCTAGTTCACATGCTAACCAACAAAAGCAGAAGACCGTCTCAATAGCATGTCCATCTCCATCAAGCCGTACCAGCCAAAAGACCATATAGCCTGAATCCTACCACACTACTCTTGCTCGGTTAAACTCCATCTGGTTTCTTCTTTCTCACGTGTACTTCCATCTGACACTGTCAGATATCAACTCCAAAAATAACGAACCAAAGCCTTTACCCATTTTTCTCTTCTTAACAGAGCCAAACGTCAACCATCAGCCTAACCTCACTTTCTCTCGATCACGTACAACGCCTGCTCTTGTCATTGAGATCAAGTTCATAAGTTAAGAAGTTTAGACCATTTAATCATATTTATTTGTAACCATGAGTTTTACCTATACCACCTAAAATAACATGAAAACAATAAAATTAGTACAAAACGATAACAAGAAAATATAGATAAAGCGGTAAAAATGTATCAATTAAGTGCTTATCAAATACCCCCAAACCTATAGTTTGCTAGTCCTCGAGCAAACCTATAGTTTGCTAGTAAATAAAATAAAATCCTAACTCGCTTTCGCAGGAACCGCGACTACATTTAGTATATTTAATAATTCGTTAAACCCCTAGGTGTCCTTAGTGGACGAGTTTTGTCTCGTGAGGGTTTACAAAAGGGTTACCCACAAAACCTGTACTCTGAATTTCAACGACTCATGAACGATTAAGGATAGACACTAAACAAGCTATTTAGTTGGCATACTAAATTCTGCGACTATAAGAATCATTACCCTGGATGAATCCAATTGTTGTACACGAGTTTGCACTCAGCGTACTAAAATTCATATAAGAATGCAAAACTCTACTCAGATAATCAGTGAACATCCGAAACTGGATAAAAATTCACATTGCTCGAAATCAATCAAACTCAAACACAGGGATAGATTAGAAGATGAATATATAAATGATGAATGATGCATATGTTGACTAAGGTGAACGGTGTTTCCAATATTTGTCTGAAGGTCAGTGCCAGGATGAATCCTATTTTTATTATTATTATTTATATACATAATTATTATTTTTCTTTTTTTTTCCCTATGACTACATGATTAGATCTTTTGAATCTAAGCGCATGCTCATTTTCAGCAGATTACATGATAGTTTTCATGGATCCTGCATTTCACGCTTGCTTAGGCGACGGAAACAGGGAAAACACACACATATTTCTATCAAAGTGTCAATTTTTCAATTATTTTTTTTTGAATAAGAATTAAAAATGAGCTTGATCTCAACACTCTATTTCATCCTGGCGGCGATAACAATTTGTACTGGGCCCCACCAAATCACTTAGAGAAACATAAAATTGCAAAAATAAAAATAGAAAGTGATATGATTATGATGATTCCGAGATATGCTTGTTCAATGATTATCATGTTATCTCTAACACCTGAGTGCATTCAGCTATTCACCAATTTCTATAAATAAGAGCTATGTTTCCATCTACCTAGAATGGTTAGTGTCATCCTGAATAATTCACAAGTTTCTAAATTTCGGAGTTTCTTATTGGCATCAATTTTCTGAAACTCTGCCCCCAAACCTAAATTTAACATTGTCCTCAATGTTTCAAATCGTGCAATCTAGAATGATATGCAATCAATATAAATAAGAGAAACAAATGTAAATTACATAGAAGGGATTGGAACGTCTCACCTGATTGACGCAAGAAAAACAGTACTCTCTGTAACACACATCAAATGATAGTAATAACAAAGAACACCAAAAATATAAATAAATAAAAATCCTAAAAAGAAAATAAGAACAAGAAATAAAAATCTACCTACTTGATATGTACAGAAAGAATCCCCATACACTAATAACCTGAAAATTTGGGGATCAACTCAAAATACAATATTTGCAAATGACAGTTTCACAATTATATTATGGCAACACGGTAACACTGAAACTATCGAAAAGAAGGGATTACCCCCAAACCAAGTTTTTACTACACTCGGAAGTTCGTAAAGAACATAATATGGGGATAACATTGGGATTGGGGAAATATTAATCGGTTCATGCACAGTGTCAGGAATAGGCAAGTCCTATGGATATTTGGATGCAAAGTGATCCAACAAAACTTGAGAAGCACACAATTCTAACCCTATATTAGGTAACTTTTGGAAGTCTAGTGGTCTAGAAACAACCTCTAAGTCGAGTGAATGATCTTGTGAGATATATTCATCTATAGAATTAGGCAAATCATCTACATAATCATCCACAGGGTCATCTATATGATCTGTTTGGAACTGAGAGTCACTACAAGACTGATCATCATCAACAAATAATTCCTGGCATTCTCTCAATCTTTGTTCCAAACTAGACAACATCAGGTTATACTATCTGGTTCCAAACTAAGGTGATTGTTGACTTACCGTATTCGAAAAATCAACCTCATGGTACTGGGGTTGATACTTAGATGAATAACCACCTATGACGGAACGATGTGGATGCCAAGTTCCATACATGAGACGATTACAAGCACAAATTTCCTTATATCCTGGCCCATATATATTCCCCAAATGTCATTTCAGATGACGTCTTATGAGAAGAATCCATCATCCTCAAAAAGGTACCTGAAATACAATTCTAAAACAAAAACAAGTAAAAGGGAAAAAAGAAATCCTAAAATAAAAATAAAATAAAAATACTGTATAAAATAAATAAATAAAAACCTAAACTATGATTAGAAAATCATAAACACTAACTACAATATTCCACAACCGCTCCCCGGCAGCGGCGCCAAAAATTGATGGGATTTTAGATTACCCTATATAAATAACCGCAATCGCACGGCGTCTAACTAGTAGACAACCGTAAGTACGGGTCGAACCGACAGGGAGAGGGGAAATACTGCAATCAATATCTCAATTAACTAATCAGAAATAATATTTTGGGATTTTTAGATTAATGAATAAAATAATAAAACAAACTAAACTAATAAAAATAAATCAAATGGAAGAGTCGGTAACCAGGGTTTTCAGTATCCACCACTATTTCTATTTAATTACTGAAGTGAAACATAACTCATGAATATTCATTCATTGTTCGTTCTATCGACATCACCTATTATATGTATTAAAGTCGCAAATATCACTGGGATGCCCTAAGCATGACGCATCAAAAGCCTTAAGTCTCATGCATACACCATCTAATTGCGTTAGCGAGAAAATAATATGAAACTAATTATAGGTTCATAAATAATATCTGACTCTTCTAAGTATACCCCATCTAAAGATTTAACCCAAGCATGAAATATCAAATAAGTAGACAAACATATTTGCTATCCTATTAATTCTGCGCATAGGTTATTGTATTGTACAGAACCGGTGAAGCAACAACTAATTTAGATTTATATCAATAAACAAAATCATGGAATTAATCTATTCAAATAATAGTCTGTATCAAATACTTCATTTAATTGATCTAAAACTGTAAGTGGTTTCAACATAAACCCTAGCTACAAAAATCAGTAAGACATGGCTATGGGTTTCTCAAAACCCATAAAAATAAATTATAATAAGAAGAGAAGAATAAACCGTTGTCACCCGAAACTAAATCTTCAATGGCCGTCACAGCTCTTCCAGTACAAGCTGAAAACTCCCCAGCAAAATCCTACTCTACGCTCTCCAATCCTCCAAAGTTATACAGGAGCAAGTCCTATATGCCAAAATCAGTACCCCAAAACTCAAAACAGAAAAAGAAGAAAAGGAAAAACCCTTTTTGACTGACGCAGCTTCCTTTCTTTTTATACTAGGTTTCCAAAACCTATTATCTCACCAATCATGTGCTACACAGACCTTGTCCCTTACTTTTCTCTTACTTTTTCCCATCAATAACCGGACCCACCTTTTAGTCAACATCAACCATCAACAAAGTACGCCTACTCCTCCTATACTGTCCGCCTAGCCAACCAGCCACCATACCTAGTCAACAGTGATTAGCATTGGCCTACGTTCCACTCTCTCCTTCACTTGGTTACAGCCAATTATATCATTTGCAGCATCAACCGAACATTACTAGCCAACTCTACCGTACTTTACAACCTCTCATCAGCCAACCGTACACTAACCTAGCCAGCACTTCCACCTACCCAGCATACCTTCTTGACCTGCTTCTCTTTCTTATAGTCCCAACAGACAACGACTTATCTATGGCTTGTTCCTCCATCATGTGACGTCCTCTTGGTCTCCTTAATTCACGTGATAGCCAATCACTTTCCACCATACATACTTTCTAGTTCACACGCTAACCAACAAAAGCAGAAGACCGTCTCAATAGCATGTACATCTCCCATCAATCCGTACCATCCAAAAGACCATATAGCCTGAATCCTTCCACACTACTCTTGCTCGGTTAAACTCCATCTGGTTTCTTCCTTCTCACGTGTACTTCCATCTGACAATGTCAGCTATCAACTCCAAAAATAACGAACCAAAGCCTTTACCCACTTTTCTCTTCTTAACAGAGCCAAACGTCAACCATCAGCCTAACCTCACTTTCTCTCGATCACGTACAACGCCTGCTCTTGTCATTGAGATCAAGTTCATAAGTTAAGCAGTTTAGCCCATTTAATCATATTTATTTGTAACCATGAGTTTTACTATACCACCTAAAATAACATGAAAACACTAAAATTAGTACAAAATGATAACAAGAAAATATAGATAAAGCGGTAAAAATGTATGAATTAAGTGTTTATCACCAGGATGATCATCCTTTAGATAGGAAATCATCCCGTTATACTATGATGAAGAAGAAGGGAGTGGATGAATCTGGTGGCTCAAGAGTTCAACCTTCCTACTTGATAAATTCCGCAGATGTATCTGTTGCGTCCAGCAGACCAGCTCCTAAGAATAAGCGGTCACACGAAAACTTTAGTTTTAGGTCGATGAACCTTGAGGAATTTAAAAGGAAGCACAATCTTCAGAAATTCAAAGTTTCCTTCTACGATCATGCTGAAGAAGATGAAATTTTATTGGAAATGATGGAGGAGTTTAAGTACAGCAATAGCAGGCTGTTAATACCTGCAGGAGCATTGGATGCGGGCCTGCAGCTTCCTCTATACCAGAGCGGAAATTCTTTTCAAGTTGAGGTTCTCACAAGTCGTAACAGGTCCCAACATGGTTTACCCCGATCCGTTACCCAATATAACGGGAATTGGTGGCGCGTGTTGGATGAATGTAGCATGCGAAGTAAGGGAAAAACCAATTTCACCTGTTTTGTTCCTGACTCTGCGGAACGTAAACATTACATGGTCGAAAACTTCCATGCTACATATGCGGACAACATAGTTGTGAAGAATTATAAAAATTGGAGTGTTGGTCCGGGCCGCAATGGTGGTGAAGGATTCCGTTTGCTAGGGGAGATTGATAATTCCAAGTTGAAATTCGTTCCTGGGACGCGGGATCCTTTAAAAGATAAAATCCGCGATGATCACGATTTTAAGTGGGACCGCACTCCTTTGGTCATTGAAGGTCCATGGGTCTTCGGGTTCGTCCAATAAAGCGTGGTTTGCAACCTTCTTATGCGTTTTGATGCTTACTGCCCTTGGCGGTTGAACTTTGATGGCTTCGCTTTTCCCGTTGTTAATGTAGTACTAAATTCTGTCTATCTTTTTATATCCTGCTTTAAACATTGTTTAATTGTTTTTTCTTCTTTTTCATAGCCGCAAACTGTAAGGGGCGCAAAAGATGATTCGGGGGTTAAGCGCAAAGCCCCAACTCCAGCAGAAAAGGTATTGATTTATTCAAATGAAGTCTTATGATCCTATGATTTTTATTTAATGAGTTATTGTGATATATTGATAGGGTCAGAAAAAATCTAAGGCTACGCCTCGTGCTTCCACTGACAGAGAAGAGGGAGAGATTTGTAATTCTCCCCCTAATCAACCTATTTTGAGAGCCGAGGATAGCTCTGCTCCTGAGAGACATGAAGAAGAGCAGACAGTTCCCCGTCAAATAACAAGTTTTGAGTCTACGGAACAAATTGGTGTTGTGGCAGAAACTTCAGATGTTACGGTCAATTTTCCGCACCTAGCTGTTGATCATGTACCTTTCTTCCTTTCTCAACTTTCTGTCTTGTTTGGAGACGATCTTCTTGAACCTTTTATAAGTGAAGATGATTCATCTGTAAGGAGGATCCCCCCATTCAAGGTGAACCAGAAAGTGTTGCGGTTGAACAGGGTGAGTCGGCAAATGTCGTAACTATAGAAAGTGAACTCGCAGCCGTTATAATGGAAGTGGCTCCTTCTGAGGGAAATGTTGCAAGCACAGCTACGTTGGAAATGAGTGAGGAAATCCCGCACAGGGATAAAAGCAAAGGAGTAGTGGAAGATCAAAATCTTTTGGGCGAAGAGGAAGAAGCCTTTCGTTGGTTTATGTCGAATGAGCTGATATCTATTCCGCACGACTTCCAGTCGGTGGCAACTGATAATCCTACGGTCGCAAATTTGCTGGAGTACATGCGGTCTTCACCGTATGGCACAGTGAAAGATGCTTGGTTAAGTGGCCAAGGCCAACCCGTCGACCCCTCCTTCTACATAAATCAACACTCATCTCTTGCGGAGGCAGTTGCACTTGCATATGGTGAAGTGTATTCTAGCTCTCTTGCAGGTATTTTTATAATTTTAATAATCTTAAATTTCATTTTATTTTCATCTTTTGTTTATAACTGTAATCCCATAAACTGCAGCTTGCACGGGGTCAAAACGCCGCACACATTACTTATAAGTTTTTTAAGGGACGATCCAAGAAGATGGAGTCCCAATTCAGGATTGTGGAAGAAGAAGCTGCAGGTTTGAAGCAGGAAAATGATGCACTTCGTCAGCGGTTGCTTGATCTTCAAAATCAAGGTTTGATATTTTTCCTCTCTTTATTTTTCTTACTTTATTTTCATATTTTTCTGAATCACTTTATGGGATCAGCGGGGGATTCAGAACTTGTGACTAGACTGCAACATAGAGTTAGGCGCTTGACAGATCATGTTTTAAGAGTCAATAATGAAAATGTGGGGATCAAAAGAAGATTTAATAATCTGGTTGATAAGGTGAATGAGTCAGAATCAAAGCATCGGCTCTTATATGGAAATCTCGTCCGTAAAAAGATAGAGTACAATGCTACTTTACTATGGACCAAAGATTGTCTTCTTGAAACGCGGGCACAATCAGAGAAGTTAGAAAAAGAAAATCGCAAGCTCTGTGTGGAGCGTCAGAATATCCTTGGGGGAATTTCTCGTTCCGGGTCACATCACAATTCTCAACTTTCTTCGTACATGGCATAAATCATTAAAGACAGAGATAACCCAGCTTCAGAGGCTCATGCTAAAGGGAAAGCGCATGCGGATGCTCAAACTAAAATCCGCAACCTATCTGACACCGTTCTTCTGCGTGAAAGTGATATCTTTCGCTTAGATAAAGAGATTGAAAAATGTACAAATAAATCTAATCAGTTGCGGGAATTGAAGCAAGCGGAGTTAGATCAATGTCATCTAGATCTTCAGCAACTTACGGAGAATTATCAGAAACTCTCAAATGAATATGACTTCCTTGATGTTACTAAAGATGCAATGGCTCACGAATTAGCAGAGTTTGAATCCCTCGCAAGAGGTATCCTATTTTGTTGCATATTTGAAATTGAATATTATTTCCACATTAATTAACCTGTTATTTTTGTTACATATTTTGAAGGAAAATACAAAGATGCGGCCGCAAGAGCTGCAAAAGCTGAAGGAGAGCTTCGTGCTGCCAATGCTAGTGTGGATGAACTCCAAGGGAAGTTGGATCTTGCTTCTGTCAAGGCTAATGAAGCACAAAAACAGTTGGATATCCTGTCTTCTAGAACTAAAGAGTTGGAGGACAAATGCAAGAAGGAAACTCTGAAGGCTGAAAGATTATCCCGAGACATGTCTTCGGAGTGGGGAAAATAGTTTTCTGGAAGGCAAGTGTTGAAAAATCTGTCGCCGAGGCAGATAAGTGCAAGAGAGAATTTGAAACCGCAAAGGCTTATATCTCTTGGTTGATGGTGGAAGCTCGAGTTGGACTTGCGAAAGCGGTCAACAACACTCTTGATAGAGTTCAAGCCTATGGATTTACAAAAGTCTATAGACGCAAGGAAGTCCCTCACAATCCCCTTTTTAACGCAAATCCTCCCGCTCCTTAATTTTTTCCTTTGTTTTCCTCCTGTTTTGCTTTTTCTTTCTTTCAAATTGTACTTGCTCTTTCATTTTGACTCACATTATTGTTCCTGCAAAAAAAAAAATGAATATATTAATTGTTAGTGCATTGACTGAGTGTGAATTGATTAACTGCAAGGAAATTTTGTACCTTGAGTTACTTTGAGGGTTGTAGTGCATGTCTAACTTCTCTCTGGCCAGGAGGAAATTAGGATGCGGTCCCTAGAGCATCTCCTGAAATGGAGAGTACCTGCTACAATAATTAATGTCATGTTAGGCATCTATGTAGCGAAAGATCAAATAGTCATACACTCATAAACATTTACATGGACTTTCTAGAGAGATTACTTTTGTTCTGCTTTACCTAGTATGAAGCCAAATTATTGTATGATTGCATTGTTGGTTGTGAACACCTCCTAAAATGGAGAGTGCCTGCTACAATGATTAATGTCATGTTAGGCATCTCTGTGGCGAAAAATCCATTAGTCATAGACATTTATATGGACTTTCTAGAAAGATTGCATTTGATCTGCTTTACCTATTATGAGCGTAAATTATTGTACGATTGCATTGTTGGTCATGGGTAATATGGTTTGAGATATTGTGCGTTCCAAGGATGTCGTAATATTTCTCCATTCATATTGGTATGAGCCTTGTCCTGCAATATCTTGTATAACGTAAGGTCCTCCCCATGTAGGTGCAAACTTTCCTACTCTTTTATCCCTTTGGTATTCCGGGATTTGCCGTAGAACATATTGCCCTTCCACAAAGTTCAGCAAATTGACTTTCTTGTTTATCCTTTTGCCAGTTTTATTTGATAATTCTCCATTCTTTGGAGCGTAAGCTCTCCTCTTTCTTTTAAATCATCCAATTTTTGAAGCATAAGATCTGTATTCAAATTCTTTTCCCACGCTTCTGTCCTTGTTGTGGGTAAAATAATTTTCGTTTTTATGATTGCTTCTGCTCTATAAGTAAGAAGAAATGGTGATTCTCCAGTGGCTTCTCTTCTTGTTGTGCGATATGCCCATAAAGTATGATGAAGTTGTTCGCACCATCGTTTATGATGTCCATCTAGAGTCTTTTTCAGATTCATGGCAATAGTTTTATTCGTTGCTTCAGCCTGTCCATTACTTTGAGGGTAAAGTGGAGTGGACTTGTTATTTTGGATATCAAATGCTTCGAAAAGCATATCAATATTTTCCCTTGTAATTGTTGTCTATTGTCCGAGACTACGGCTATCGGAATTCCAAATCTGCAAATTATATTCTCGAATAAAAACTTTAAAACATTTGTATCTCTAATGTGTGCAAGAGCTTTGGCTTCAACCCATTTAGTGAAATAATTTGTTGCTACATTCAAGTATTTTCTCTTTCGTGTTCCTTCCACTAAGGGCCCAACAATATCTACTCTCCATTTTGCAAATGGCCAGGGGATGAGCACAAAATTGAGTTCCGTTGAGGAGCTTTAATCCTTTTTGCAAAGTGTTGACATTCTTCGCACCTTTTTACCAGATTCTCCGTATTTTTATGCATAAATGACTAGTAATATCCTTGAGTTTTTTCTTTTAATGCGAGTGATCTTCTTCCACTATGATTTCCCGCATATCCATAATATATATCTTTGAGAATTCGCTGCCCTTATTCTTGTGATAAACATCGAAGTAACGGTCCCAAAAAAGACCTGCGGTACAGAATTTCATCCCGCAACTGATAATTCACAGATTTTGATTGCATTTTCCTTGCCTCTTTAGTGTTTGCGGGCAATATCCCATCTTGCAAGTATTGATGTATTGAGATCCTCCAAACTTCTCCGGATAATTCATTTTCTGATTTTTGTGGACAATTTGTATCATCTTTAACGACTGCATCTTCAATATCTTCCCCAACTTCTTCTTCCATGTTTTCGACTGCCCACAACTTAATTGACGGCTCATAAATGCGCCCAATTTTGACTTCTGATGTATATTGATCTTTTATCATTGGATAAGATAAATGTCAAAAAATTATATTTGGAATTTGAGACGCCAACTTTTACACAAGATTCTTGTATTCTATTAAATCTTCATCAAGCGCTTGATATTTTAATTCAACCTGCCGAATTATCAATTGTGAATCACTTGTGAGTCGCACATCGCATATTCCCAATTCAATGATGATCCGAAGAGCATGAACCATAGCCTCATATTCCACTATAATATTTGTATGTTCGTGATAGGATTTTAGATTACCCTATTTAAATAAAACGCAATCGCACGGCGTCTAACTAGTAGACAACAGCAAATACGGATCGAACCCACGGAGAGCGGGGAAATACTGCAATTAATATCTCAATTAACTAATCAAGAATGAAATTTTTGGATTTTTAGTTTTATGAATAAAATAATATAATAAACTAAACAAATAAAATAACTCAAATGGGAGAGTCGGTAACTAGGGTTTTTAGTATCCACCACTATTTCTAATTAATTACTGAAGTGAAACATAACTCATGAATATTTAGAGTCACAAATATCACTGGGACTCCCTAAAAATGGTGCATCAAAAGTTCTAAGTCTAAGCATACACCATAAAGTTGCGTTAGCGAGAAAATTGTACAAAACTAATTATAGGTCCATAAATAATACCTGACTATTCTAAGCATACCCCATCAAAGGATTCAAACAAGCATGAAATATCAAATAAGTAGACAAATATATTTGCAACAAGTAGATTTTCAAAATAACAACTGTATACCAGAAGCATGGAACATCAAAAACCTAGGCCAAGCATGTACCATCAAAAGACGTCACAATTGTTTAATGAAATTTAATAAATCAAAATCATGGAATTAATCTATTCAAATCAAAATAGTCTGCATCAAATATTTTATTTAATTGATGATCTAAAACTGTAAGTGGTTTCAACATTAAACCCTAGTTACACATTAATTAGAACATGGAGAAGGGTTTCTTAAAACCCATAAAAATAATTAGAAAGAGTATAGAGGATTAAACCCTTTTGATTTCTGCTCCTGTATACTTCTCTAACGTCGTCAGCCGCTTCCACCTCCTGTATCAGCCGCTCTCCTCCCAAAACTCTCAGGAGAAAGTCCCCAGTACATACTAAAACAGCACTCACAAAACAGCGTCACACAGCCGCCAAAACCTCAAAGAATCCCTCACTCTCACGTCAACATCTCTTCCTCTTTTATAGCTTCCCTTTCTTCCGTAAAAAGAAACAAGAAAGGCCCTAGACTCCCATCCTATCTCTGACTCTCTTTCTTTTTGTTTTAACTCCACAATCACGTGTTGGTTGGACCCACGTCATAACAAACATCCACCTGACGCCTTACCAAATCATAATGGTGACGCCTTACCAAATCATAATGGTCTACTTCTTTTCTTTTTAATACGTAGCCTTTCTTTTCACTTAAACCAAACATAAAAAGCCTAGCCTACACCTACCTAGCCTCTTCTCCAAACCGTATCGAACTAGCCTAAGCGTCTCTCCGTCCTTCTTATAAACCAGCCTCACTTTTTCATCTAACCAATAATCACGACTCTCACAGCTTAGCCATCAAAAAGACATCTAGCTACTTCATCATTTCTTTCAACTGATTGGTCTCGTCAACGTCCAACTCTATTCTTTCCTTTTGTTCAACCCAACAGCAAATCCAATCGCTCTCTCCATTTTCACGTGCTAAACACCAAATACAGAAGTGAATGCATGGCATCTGTTTTATAATTAAACGGAGCTTTGTATATCCATGAACCAGCGTTAACCAGCTCCCTCCATCAGACGTCTATATTGGCAGTAATTTGGTCCAATTGATTATATTTTCATTGCAACTTCGGGTTCTCGCGTACAACCTAAAAATAAATAAAAATATATTATCAGTACAAATTGAAGTACTAGCAAATATAGATTAAGTGGTAAAAATGTATGAATTAAGTACTTATCAGTTCACCGAACTCAAGACGAAATGCATGTACCATCCGATCTCCTGTAGAAGTTGTAATCACAATTCCGATTCCCGCGCCTTCTTTATTCTGTGCCCTATCAACAAATATTTCCCATCTGCGTGAATTTACAGAGCTTAGAATATCTTGGGAATCATCATCTTCTATTCCGGGCAAACCTTGGATTTCAAAATCATCATCTAGTGGTAAATCCGCAAAGAAATCTGCCAGGACTTCGACTTTTGTGCAGTTTGTATTTCAAATAAGATGTGAAATTGTTCCAGTTGTGCATTCCATTTTGCTATTCTCCCTACTTTTCCCGTATTCTTCAGTGCGGACTCTAGCGGAGCTTTGCTTGGTACCCGCACATAATGTGTTAGAAAATATGTGTGTAATTTCTAGGTAGCAAAAACCAGTGCTAATATTAATTGTTCAATTTTGGTATAGTTCCCTTCTGCAAGGTTAAGAGTTTTACTGATGTAGTACACTAGTTTCTCTACTTTTCCATTTGTTCGTACCAGTACCGCACTTACAAAATCTTCTGTTGTGGCAATGTACAAGGCGAGCACTTCTTCAGGTTTTGGCTTTTGTGGGTAATGTGGCGAGATAAGCTTTGATATTTTGGAAGGCTTCCTCACAATTCTCATTCCATACAAATTTACTTTTCTTTTTCAAGGTGTCAAAAAAGGGTTTACATCTGTCCGATGACCTGGCAATAAATCTGCTGAGTGCGGCCAAACAACCATTTAATTTTTGTACTTCTTTAACATTCCTTGGAGATGGCATATCAACAATTGCCTGAATTTTTGATGGATCAACTTCAATCCCTTTTTTGGTGACCAAATATCCCAAAAACTTTCCTGACGTAACCCCAAAAATGCATTTGTCTGGTTTAACTTTCATTTTATATTTTCGTAAGACCTCAAGTATTTCTCTCAAGTCTCGTAGATGATCCTTTGAAAGTTACTCTTTATCAGCATGTCATCTACATAGATTTCCAGGGTGCGACCTATCCATGGTTTAAACATTGCGTCTACCAATCGCTGATAAGTTGCTCCTGCATTCCTTAGCCCAAATGGCATTCTGGTGTAGCAGTATAAACCGTGTGGAGTGAGAAATGCAGTGTGTTCTTGATCTTCTTCAGCTAGAGCAATCTGATTATACCCTGAATGTCTGTCCATGAAGGATAAAGCCTCATGTCCTTCAACCGCGTCCACCAACTGGTCAATGCTGGGAAGCGGATAACTATCTTTTGCGCATGCCTTGTTTAAGTTGGTGAAGTCTATACAAATTCTTACTCCCCCATTCTTTTTTGGTACAATCACCATGTTTGAAATCCAAGTTGGGTATCGCACCTCTCGAATAAACCATGCATCCATGAGCTTTTTTAACTTATTTTCAACTGGCAAATGATATTCGGGTGCTACTTTGCGTATGCGTTGCCGAAAGGGTGTAGTACCTGGATGTATATGCAACTCATGTCGAACAATACTTGGATCAATGCCTGGCATATCCTCCATCTTATATGTAAAAATATCCACATAATCTCTAAGTAAAGTGACCAAATCATGTTCCCTTTTTATTTCCAATAGTGTTCCAATCTTAATCATTCTTAGGAATTCTTTTGTTCCTATGTTGATATTCTTGGTTTCTTCAATTGCTGTAAAAGTAGATTTGGGAGCTCCTAAAAGTGTAGAAGCTCCCTTTAATTGCTATGTTGCAAGACTGCCCCCGTCAATTTTTGGTATGCTTTCCTCCAATTAAGTATTTTTATTTGTTTCATTTACTTCCTCATTTTCCCGCAGTCTTAATCAAATATTGGTTTATTGCTTCTTCTTCGACTTTTATCTTTCGTTCTTTATTTCTATTTTGTTGTTGTTGTACTCATTCCTCATTCATGCGAATTTCTACGAGGATACAAGATTTTTTTACATTCTGATCTCCTTTTATCTCCATCTCCCCTTGCAGCGTCGGGAATCGCAAGTATTGGTGATATGTTGAGGTTACTCATTTCAATTGGTGGACCCAATGTCTACCAATGATGGCATTATATGGAGATGGAGTCTCCACTACACTAAATTTAGTCAAAATACTTATTGGTCCGGCCATAACATCAAGTAAAATTTCCCCCTTTGGTTTTGAGGCTATCCCATTAAACCCATAGATAGTGTAGTAAGAATGTGTAAGTTGATGGTCCTTTAATCCCATTTTTTGGAAAGGTATCATAAAATAAGATATTAAGGGAACTACCCCCATCCATGATGATCTTCTTGACATTCCATCCAGATACTGGTAGAGTAAGCACCAACGGATCATTATGTATTTCAATTTCCTGATCAACCTCGTCTGCTGAAAAAGTTAACGGGGAAGCCATCCATCCTTCCCATGTTTCCGCAACTCTTCCCGTAACTTTGAAGACTTCATGACTGTGAACCCTTTTATGAAGCTTCTTGTCAATAACTACGTTCATAGATGATTGACCCGATTCGGTATAGGAAATCATATTAATAGTTCGGTCATTTTGTGGAATATTTACAGTTTTTTCCCATATTGAGCCTTGGTGGAGGATTGGGAAAATAAAGAAATTCTTGCAGCTCTCCCATATCAATCAATTTTTAAACTTGCATCTTCAAATTCCTGCATCTGCTTGTGGAATGGCCCTGATAGCAATGATATTCACAATAATCCTTTGAATTCTGTGTGTGTGATGGCTGCTTTCCTTTTGTCCATGGCCAATGAAAATCTTGCATGTTCTTAATTGCATTTAGAATTTGTGGGTAAGGGGTGTTGAGTTTAGTGAAAACTCGATCCTCAAATTGGCGGTTGAACTTTCTTTCATCGTCTGTCTTACCTCGTTTGGATTCAATATCAGGATTTTCTCCCGCAACCCTCTTTCCGGAACTTGTTGATGGTTCTACAAAATTTTCCCTGTTGGCAACCCTGTGATGCTGGAAAATTATTCTCGGATGATGTTTTTGAATATCCTGCAACCTTGCACATTTTTAAATAATCTCCCTAAGATCCCCTTCGGTTTTCGGATTTTTTCCATGAATATCTACAAAGAGTGGGCTTGTTCGGTTGGCTATCCCCCAGTTAATAGAAATTTCTGGAGTTACGTCCCATATTGCTTGACAGATCGCTTTCCATCGATCTGTGTAGTCTCGGATGGTCTCCTCTGTCCAAGACGCAAGGGAAAATAACTTGTCCATCCCAGCGTCTATGGTTTGTTATACATGTATGTCTCTAGGAACTTACGGGTCAATTGTGCATAAGAATGTACTGACCCTTCTGGAAGATTATCATACCATATTTAAGTTGTCCCTTTCAAGCTTGACGGAAAATATCGACACATGATAACATCATCTTGTTCCCATAGGGTCATGTTGCGCTTGTAGTATTTTAAGTGAGCCGCCGGATCCTTTGTCCCATCATAACATTCAAAGATGGGAAGATTGCATTTATGTGGTATAGATGCACACGCAAGGTGTGGTGCCAACGGTGTTCTTCTGGCCTCTTTTAGCACTTCTTTAAGTCGTCCTCCCTCTTTATTTTTCAAAATTTTGATTTCTTCTCGCATTTGTTCCATGTCCTCAAAATATTTTTGCCATCTGTTGTTTTGCAGCTCTGAATCATCAAAATCTAATCTATCAGGTTCATACCGCTGATGTGCGGGTTCCACTACCATCACTCTTTGATCTTTATTGATTTTTGCTTTACTTTTTGCGGATCTATTTGAGCTTGCTTCTTGCCCCTGTATTCTAGTCACAGATGCTTTCGCATCCTAATGGGACTTTTGTTTGAGCATTTGGTTTTCTTGGGTCAAGAGTGCAATTTTTTCAGCACAAGTCTGTTGTACCTTGCGCATTTCGTTCATTTCTTCTATTAGTTGATGAATGGGGTCAACCCTATTTTGAGATACTTCTTCATGTGATTGGTTAGCTATCTGATTAACTGGATTGTTTACTTGATCATTCAAGGGTTGTGGTCCTTGGGATTCTTCCACTATTTCTTTTTCTCGAGGAATCTTTATTGCCTGACTTCCCAAATTTCCTATATTAACATTTTGTTCTTGCACGGTCCTATTTGCCACTGTTTCCATTTATGTAATCTTTTTTGAGATATTATGATATCTTCTTTGCTCAATCTTGTGTTGTCGTAGAAGTTTCTTTGTCAATATTCTAAAAAGAGTTCGATAATAAGTTATGTGTTTCATAACATTTTAACATTCATAATAAATATATAAAGCAATTTGATTGATAGAAAATATCTAGCTAAAATTTAGCATATCGCACATAAGCTAGACAATTTTCTAATTTAACTCAAGTTTTATAGGTTCAAAGAATCATTTTTTGCAGACAAATCAGAAGCAAGTTCGTAAATTCAATTCAAAACTTATTTTACTGTTTTTGACAAGAATCAAAAACTAGTTAGACGTAAAAAAAATTTAATCTATACAATCAGCTAAGTTAGAGACACATAAACTGAATGATTTCAGAGCAAATTCTCTTGTAAAATTGTTATAAACATATTTTTGGTGAAAATTTATGAGCTAAGTTTTCAAACACATGGTTAAAAGAACATCTAAGATAATTTAACATATATGAGAGGTATGAAATAAAGAAGTATTGTGTATGAACATAACAATTAAATATATATATATATATATATCAACTGATAAGTTTGGAGAAAACTATATGTAATTTTTTTACAATATCACTTTAAATCATTGTAATTGTAGGAAAAGAGTTTTCTAACATAATGAGATTCAAGATTTTAAAGATGAAAATTTGGACAGGTAGAATAAATTCTTTACTACCTCCCTGTTTCTAGCGTAAAATTGTGATTACCAAAAATCTAGTGTCTTTGGATCACAACCATCAAAGTTAGAAACATAATAAAATCAGATTTCTTAAAACGAAAACGATACATATTAACAATCATAACATATTAGCAATAAGAACAAGAAATTGTAAAATGAATCAACACTATAATTTTATGTGGTTCAACAATCAAATTGTCTACATCCACGGTTGATAACGATTCAAATTATATTTAATCATAACTTGTATGTTACAGAAAAATATCAAATTACATAATTAAAGTCAAGTTACTCAAAGAAGAATTTAATTTTAAAATTAACACAAGTTTCATACCTAAACTCTTTCTCTGATCATATTCCTTATGTCCAATTTTCTCCCAATTTTTCTAGTCCTTCTTTATGTTCTAAAGTTTGGAATTTATAGCAAATACTATGTGTCCCTCAAATCTAAACTTTCCACCTATTAGTTCTTATCTTAATTTTGGAATGTAGCGCATCCCGCAAAACTTATTTGCATTTCCGCAAGACTTGATTTGCGTTCTTTATATTTCCCTTGGCTTTTCGCTTGATGTCCCACACTTCCTCTGCGGATTTGTACTCAAGTTGTTGTTTTTGGATTTGGATGAACATTGCGATCTTATTAGAATTATGGTATGCTTGACGTGTATCCATTCGGTACCCTGCATGTTCAATACGTGGCTATTGAAAATGACTTGTCATGCTTTAGTTTCTTTTGTTCCGCAACTTGTACAGCTAAGATGTGTCCACCATGTACTGCTGTTTGTCAAATCCTTTTACTGTGTCAGGATTTTCTGCAACTTGTGCATCAGTTATGCAATGAAGATATCTTTTTCCTACAATGTATCACACTTTCTGGCAACCTACATGTTGATCATGCAATGATGTTGTCTGCTTCAGATGTTTGTTTCAATACTTATCAAGAAGTTCTGTTTCGATGCTTCTTGTTTCATCATAATCAAATACTCCATCCATATTATTTTAACACGTATAGTTAGAGATTTTATACCCTCACATAAATCTTACAATTCGAATGAAATTCCTTCAAAACATAAGCTATTTGATTTCTCAAAAGGCATCATGGATTAAGCTTCTTACTAATCCATGACTAATGAAAACAATCATCACCGAGTCACCAATAACACACACCTAATGAGCATTATCTAATCAAGATAATAATGGTCCATTGAACAAGCGAATCCGTGAACGGAACCTCCTTGCTAAGTCTAGCAGTTTAAAATAATCCAAAACATCTATACAAGATATTCCAAAGGATACCCAATAATAAATCCTCAGAAAGGAGCCTTGTTTTGTCTATAAAGTACACGTAAGCCTGTCGAAACCTTGATACTTTCTTTTTCACATCTTTTATTGATCCGACATTTCCCCAAAACAAAAACTTTATTTTTCCCTCAGGGGTTTTGAAGATCTAAATTCTCGATAGTCTCAAACCCTAGTTTCATTTATTCACTCATCCCTTTCCATCAAAACCCCCAGTTTCTCTTCCGCGATTTCACCAAGATTTCTCAACAAGAAGCAGAATTTGTTGACAAGTTGGTGATGTAGCAGAGGTTGTTTGGGAGTTGGTTTCTGGTTTGTTGTTTCTTCTCTCTTACTAATAAAAAAAACCCTAATAATCTCTTTTCTTCAGTTTTTTTTTGTTAGTGCCCTTATAACCTTTAGGGCTTTATAAACTCGTAACTATAAAGTATTTGCAAATCTATATAGATTTCTTTCACAGCTCAAACCCTCTTTTCTTTTTTTCCATACAATACAATGGAAACCCTAACTACTTCTTCTGTGTCACCCCTTATTATATTCTTTCCAATGTTTGTGATTATCTATCTAATTGCTTACTATGGGGTATTTAGAAATTGGAACACTAAGTACAGACCAGAAGCATCGAGTTGTTTAATATCATTAGCTCATGGTACACCTGCTTTTGTTTTAGCGATTATCGCTATAACAAACCAATCTCAGTCGCAACGAGGTTTTGCGTCTTCCAACACTGAGCTACAGAATATTGTTCTTGATTATAGTATTTCGTATTTTACAATGGATTTGATTCATTATTTGGTTTTTAACCCGAACGATGTGCTGTTTATTGGGCATCACTTGGCGACGTTATTTGTGTTTGTAACGTGCCGGTATTTCGTATCTCATGGAGCATTCGCTATATTGATTCTTCTGGGGCTTGCTGAAGTAACGAGCTTTTGTCAAAATACTTGGACTCTTGCTGGTGTTAGGAAGAATGATGTTGCTGCTGCTGGGAAATTGTATGAATTCTTGTCGCCTCCGTTTTATGCGTTTTACTCTGTTGTTAGAGGTATTGCAGGGCCTGTTTTTGTTTATAAAATGGGAGCTTTTTATTTGAGTGGTGCTGCTGATAATGTCATCCCTAGGTGGCTTGTGCTTTCATGGTTGGTTGTAGTTGTGGTAGCGATTTCAGTGAGTATCTTGTGGGTTTTAAATCTCTGGGTGGATTTGTTTAAACAAAGGTCAGGGAAAATGGAGAAGAAAGTGAGATAGAAGAAGTTGGTTTTTCTACTTTGATTCTGCTAGGTTAGACACAGTTATCATATGGGTTCGATAATTTGATGAATGAACCTGCAGTAGTGTTGTGGGTTCTTCAATCTTCACACATTGTAATTACTCTTACTGCTGATTTCAATTGATAATAAAATTTTCTGGTTTTATGGTGTTATATAACAATTGTATATTTATTTATCTTGTGCTCAATTTCTTCCTTACTGAATGGATGTCTTCAAAAGCTTTGTATAGTTAGTATATGAAACTAATAGTTGATGTAGAAAGCTTGTAGTTGCGAGTGAAATTTTACTAGAAGAAAGAATAAACTTGAGAATATAGGAGTGACAGTACTAAACTACTGATGCACTCGGCAAATTAATGAACCATATTAACACTAAGAGACCTAGCTCCATACATGACTGTCGTGTTCATCGCAACAACAATTAATTAATAACTTAAAGAGGGAAGCAACCATTAGGTTCTGCTTTCAGATCAAGACCGAGTAGATCGGAGTGATATATAAGTAGTCAATGACTGCATATGCTGCATATGTCAACCCTTTGAGCCGGCTGTTGAGTTGAAGTGCACGGTCCTGAATTCCTAATGTATATGTTAGCATTTGGATTATAAGACTCATAGATAGATCACATAGATTCTACATGTGGATGATTGCAGCGCTTGTTCTCTCCAAATCCCCACGGTAGGTAAGCTCTACAAAGGTCCCCCCTCCAACGCCCTTCGCCAACCTACCAGGATTCACAGAAATGCACTTTACTGGCTGTTCCCCATATGCTTTCCCCCCTACCGACAGTACCTAATAGCAAAGGTTGTTATGTCAATATTTGCTAGCTCATAAATTTCTTAAAAATCAGCTGACGCCCATAGGGATGTTCAAGGCATGCGTTCTTTATGATTATGATCCCATCTAGAGCATGATCTGTTCTTAATGTTAGGTTAAGTTCTGTATAGTATTTTGAGACTAAGGGAGAATTCAGTACCTTCACAAATGAAGCCAAATCTGAAGGTAAGATGAGAATATCTGGAATGGCAGGAATCTGCATTGCTTCTGGAGCAACTGAAAGATCCAAAGGGACATCTTCGGAAGGGGGATATAGAGGATAAAAGCTGTGGGGGAAAATAGTTAATTTCGTTCACATTTTGCAGCAATATGCTAGTTTCCTCGCATTGATGTAAATGAGATTAAGGTGTAAACTTACCTTCGTTGGTCCAGTAAATGAGTTGCAAGTCTCCCCATACGATCCCTGGACGAGCTGTCAGCTGGTATTCTTGATATTTCCTCCCCACTAAGTTGTTTTAAGACATCCACAGAGCAGCATCCAACCTTGAGCTGAAACTCATAAAAGAAATGGTGGTACTATTTAGAGATGCTTAATCAGCTGATTACCCAATATAATTGGGTATTCAGAGAGACGATGTTACATTCTATGGCGGTTGGGTATGCCTATGTTATACAGCACCACCTAGCCATTTTGTGTTCCCAATCACTTGCGCATTACATACAAAATTCACAATTAGTGTAAGGAACTTTTCTCATGTGCCCTGGATACTGATTTAATGAGAATCTCTAATCTGAAGTTGAAGTAATTTTAAGTTTCAAAAATATTATGCATTAGTTCTCTCCCTACTTTATCATACTTGAGTCTTTTTATATAATTAGGCTTACCACGGTTGAGTTAATATTTACCTTGTTTGCAGTGAAGCGAGCTGGATTTGGAAGGCTTGATATCTGCACAAGAGAAAATGTAAACTTGAGTTTTCACAGTAGCAAATAGAGGACTTCTTGAGGACACAGTACCAAGTACCAACAGTGAACACCAGGTAAAAGTATCTACCTGATGTTTAAGATTGGAAAGATGGAGATCTAGAGCAGGCTACAAAACCACAATAACAAAATTTGAACTGATTATGGTACCAGAGTTTGTTGGCTGAATTTTTAGATAATGAATTTTAACTGAGTTCAAATATAACAATACCTGAGGGAAAACAAAATCATGGCTAGCATCTCGTATAGATGGTACAAGAACTACACGTGCAGCAGTACCCATGAACACTGCATGATCTTGCAACTGAATAAAAAACAATAAGATTAGAAGGTTAAATGCATATATCAGCAAGATATAAGAAACTTAGAGAAATACCAACCCTTCTGATGATTTCAACATTAAAAATATCTTCATAGCTTCTATCAACAGTCCCCTTCTTAATTTCTGGATGCTTGGAATCAACAAATGGCCCCAACTGTGAAAAATAATTCAGAAGTTTTAAGAGATTGCAACTTCAGCAGTCTCATAATATAAACTTTAGAAGCTTTTACTAAACTGAACAAATAGGTTCTCACCAGCACAAGCAATTGGGGTTGCTTTCTACTTGCATAAGCAAGTAGTTCTGTTAGAGGCTCAAACAACAAGTTGTCAGTTGTAGAGAAAGGACCTGCTGCAATGATCTGTCTTAAGCATTAGAACCTTGGTAATTATAATGTGCAATGAAGTGCACATAAAACCAAGTGGCTTTATAATGTCAACGCCCAGTATGGATAAAAAACTGGTCACAGTAAAATATCATATTAGCTATAAGTATTGATTGGGCGATAGGATAAACTCCGTATAGCAAATGGTATGTTATCCTTGTCACTAGTGGGTCTGTAGGTAATCATGTCTTCAGCTATATTTGGATTTTGGATTAGTTATTTAAACATGCTCCTTACCATAGATAGCTCTCCTGTCAATGGACTTGAGGGAGAATTTGGCTGAAATTGCTGATCTATAGCTTGCTTTTTAGCTGGAGGCAAATCGATATCAGGCAAAACATGTAAAGGAATAGAATCAACCACTTTAGATGCAATCAAACAGTGTCCACTAGGATTCCTCCCCTCAATTCCCAGAACCTGCATCAGTATATATGTCTCAAATTACTGTCGAACTGTGTGAGAGTTTAAATTTTAAATCACTGCCTATGTTTTCCTACCTGGCCAGGAAAAAGGGAATACTGACTTAAATTCTGTGAGTCAAGGCGCACGCGTTGCCCTCCACAGTGCTCAACACTATTAAAAATAAGCCAAAACCAATGATATGATTGCATTAAATGAAGTTTGGAATTATATTCCCCACTCATGTAACAAATTGATTCCAAGTCTTGTTTGATTAAATATGCCAAATAAAGAATTTTTAATTGGTGTCCTGATATATCTTTATACCTGCCTTGTAGCAAGATGGACTTTTCATTTAGACGGCCTTCTCCATCGCAACAAACCATTCCCACAGAGAATATACTTTTCTGAGATATAAATTGTGCAAGATGTTAAACCAACTCACTAGCTCATTCTCTGACCAACTGAGAGACAATAGACTTATTTTTATTAGAAATATTAACAGTAAGTATCTAGTGTAGGAGGACAGTCATGCTTTAGGGAAAGCAAAGTTGGCAGTGAGGGGCAGGCAAGAGTTTAGACCAAAAACATCTGTACTCAGATCAAGTACTACCAAACAGGAGCAATAACAATGATTTACAAATTATATCGTCCAGGATTGACCAACTCACATTTGAAGCAACTGTAGGATCAACGGGTTCCTCATAGAGTTGAGTAGCACCAATTGCCAATGCATGCTTTATGATGCGATTCTCAATGGAATTAAACTAAATCAACAAAGAAACAACATTAAAATTAACAATAACCAGGAGCCTCCTCCCCCCTCTCCCAAGGTAATGCGGTGAAGGGACATCAATTACCTTGTTCTCAATACTGTCGTACATGAACCGGCAGCCAGGTTCTGGCTTTGACCCTTGGATTTCCAAAGAACACTTCTCAATGGGTCGAATCCTCTTAATGACATCATCCTCTTGAACTGCTAGCTCGTTGTCGTGTACATCATTCTCTGTATCTTCTGACTTATTAAACGCAAATTGCACAACGAACTTGTTTGTTCTTTGCCCAAAAGGTGTCATATGGTTACTGCCACGTTTCGACGGTCTTCCGGAATAAGACATTAACTCATTCGTTTGGGGCGAGTCTAAATACAGTTTTTCTCGTCTGTCAGTTGGTGTTCCAATAGTACCATCTCTGGAATCATAAGTTTCATCTACGAGGAGCCTACGCAAAATGAAGACCAATTGTCAGGAAGAACAAACATTACAAGGTCTATAACCACCACCAATTTACAAAAAACTGATTCACATTTTTTTTGCTTTTCAGTGAAGAATGTAAACAGTTAAAGCAAATGGTAGATATTACCACTATGATCGTGGTTCAAAGAATAGTACAAACTGTTGATGAGCTTAATCTTACCTTATCTCCAGAACTACACTACCATAAAAACAACCACCTAAGCCATTTTATAATAGTATATTTGTATACAATACAAAAACGTATTATCCAATAAAACCTTTAGAAAGCGCAAATCTAAAAACAAATCCTGTCTCCACACTTACAATTTACAAAACAAGTAAAGGTAATGACACCGCAAAAGAAGTTCTGTAGAGAGATTTTGTGAACTCACATTTCAACATCATTACTGGAGTAGAGATGTGGGTATGGCTCCTCTTTGATAATCGCTTTCTTCTGTTCATTCTCAAGGTGATTTAAAAAACCATCCATTTGAGAATTCTGTATAGTGAATCCATTTAAATCCCTGAAACAATGAACATCTCACAAAAATCAAATCCATAAACCCTGACCCTAGAAATTAAATTCACAATTAAAAATCGAGAATAATCAAAATTTGAGCGTTTTCTTCTATTGCTTAACAATGTATATCTATAAACCGCATCAGCATACATGGAAACGAAAGTGCCCAAATTAAATGTAAAAACACATCGATTTGGGTTTTTACCTGTTCAAATGATATGCTTCCCAGTTAGATGTGAGATCTGAAGGTGTAAGTTTATAATTTATACAGACAGTAAGACCTGATAAAATTAGAAAGGGTTTGTTTAGATTACTATCAACATCGATCGATATGGGGATAAGAGGTGTGAAGTGATAAAAATCTTACATTTTTTCAGTATTTCTTCTTCTTCGGCTTCAAGAGAAAAACCACTTCTTTTGAATTCAGCTTTGATCTCCTGATCCATGGCGAATAACGGTTTGAAGTTTGGAGTTGCAGAGAGACAAATAATAAGATGATAAGGAAAAGGCGGGAGATTTAGTTTTAGGGTTTTATTAGAATTATTTCAGTTTTAGTGCGGGAATTCTTATACATTTCGCGCCTATTTCGTTGAAATTGTATTCAGACGAATCAGACCCAATTTTCATTGATTTATAAAACTGTCGGTTACTGAGAACCGACTGAACGATTATATTTATTAGTGGCAGGAAGGTGCCTTTTCTATGGGAAGTAGAATCTACTTCAAACTTCAAAGTGACTCAGAGTCAGCAGTGAGGTTTTTTAGAAGCTTGATACAGGGGTTCCAATATCCTGGAGGGGCTAGGTGACTCAATTTTATGTTAAGGAATGTCCTGGGGGTAAAGTTAAATGTCCATTTTACCTTTTATCCAATAAAAAAAGATAAATTTGTCCTCTAATTAAAATCTTTCTTTTTCTTCCATATCTTTTCCTTCTCCATTTTAATCAAATTTCTCCATCGAATCAAAATTTCGTCGTCGATTAAACTCTCAATTTCGTGATGAAGAATACTAATAAATGTGTAGAGAGTAGTAGTGATGACAATCCGGATAAAACTAAACAAATTAATGAAGATTTAGGGTTACAGATTGAATTTACGGTTGGGTTCGAATGGAAACCCAACCGTAACTAGTTTGTTCTTCATATTACGGCTGGGTTATTAAACAAACCCAACCGTAACTTCAAATGTAGGAGATGAAGATTCAATTAAGATTTACGGTTAGGTTTTCAACCAAACCCAACCGTAACTAATCTTTAAACCTCAATCGTAAAATTAGATAAATAGATTTTAAGATTTTTCATTTCTATCTTGTAGAGAATTGAAAGACGAAGCTAACCCAGAAAAAATGAGGTCAATCGGACATATGAAGGAGTTATCATCAAAACGGTAAAATCTATTTGTATTCAGGAATATTTACGGTTGGGTTCGCCAATAAACCCAACCGTAAATTTAGGCTCAATGAAGCCCAAAAATCTCAGATTTACGGTTGGGTTTATTGGCGAACTCAACCGTAACTATTCCTGGATACAAATAGATTTCACTGTTTTGATCATAACTCCTTCATATGATGTCCGATTAACCTCATTTTTTTTTGGGTTAAGTTCGTCTTTCAATTCTATACAAGATAGAAATGAAAAAATCTTAAAATATATTTATCTAATTTTACGATTTGGGTTTAAAGATTAGTTATGGTTGGGTTTAGTTGAAAACCTAACCGTAAATATGGGCAAGGTTTGTTCTTCATATTACGGTTGGGTTATTAAACAAACCCAACCGTAACTTCAAATGTAGGAGATGAAGATTCAATTAAGATTTACGGTTAGGTTTTCAACCAAACCCAACCGTAACTAATCTTAAACCTCAATCGTAAAATTAGATAAATAAATTTTAAGAGTTTTTCATTTCTATCTTGTAGAGAATTGAAAGACGAAGCTAACCCCAAAAAATAAGGTCAATCGGACATCGTATGAAGGAGTTATCATCAAAACGGTAAAATCTATTTGTATTCAGGAATATTTACGGTTGGGTTCGCCAATAAACCCAACCGTAAGTTTGGGCTCATTTTTTTGGGGTTTATTGGCCAACCCAACCGTAACTATTCCTGGATACAAATAGATTTCATCGTTTTGATCATAACTCCTTCATACGATGTCCGATTGACCTCATTTTTTTTGGGTTAACTTCGCCTTTCAATTCTATACAAGATATAAATGAAAAAAATCTTAAATTATATTTATCTAATTTTACGATTGGGGTTTAAAGATTTGATATGGTTGGGTTTGGTTGAAAACCTAAATTTGGGCAAACATTGTGTTCATCATTGTTCTTCAAGTTACGGTTGGGTTTGGTTGAAAACTCAACCGTAAATCTGGGCAAAAATGGTGTTCTTAGGGTTATGGTTGGGTTCGACATGAAACCTAACCGTAAATTTCTCTGAATAACAAAAATCCATCTTTCAAATCGTGATTTCATCAAATTTGAGACATAAAAATATCAAGAGTTTAAGCTAGAGGTATACTCAATGCTACTATGGTTGATTGAATCAAAATCTAGGGTTTAAAAAAAAACGACAAAATTTTCTTAAATTTCATCTAGTTTTTATTCCCACAAAACACAAATTCAAAAAAAATATTGAATTCATTTGTTTAAGTACAAGATTATGTTTAATTAATCATGATTAGCTTAATTTATTAATTAATTAGTGTAATTAAGATTAACTAATCAGGGGTGGTTTAGGTATTGTAAAAATATTATGAATAAGAGGTTTTTGAGTTTTACTTCAAAATGTCTCTATTTCATCTTATTAAAGGAGCCCCTCCAGGATTTTGGAGCCCATATATCAAGCTTTTTTTTTTAATAAGAAACCAAGATGTTATTAACTAGGAGTTGAGATTAGATAAAAATGAACGATAATTCTATATAAACACAAAAAAAAAACTCTTCCAAAATCGATTTTAAAATATTCACTCACATTCGGATGAGATCTGCTTCCCAAAAGACTAGGTCATTTTTGGATGGGATGGATCCCATTCAAGTAAATGAGATCTTAAAATTGGTTTTAGAGGAACTTTTCTGTGTGTTTGTTAATCATTTTTATAAAATGAATACAAAAAGATTTCCTATCAAGTTTATCAAAAAAAAATTATATTTACCAAAAAATAATTCAGTAATGAACTTAGAGACTTCACATTATTGTTATTGTGAAAACAAATCAATTGAAAAAAAACTGGCGCTCGCTCAAATCATTGGTCGGTGCTAGATATATTTTTTCCTTCATGTGAGATGCCTAATACTCAAAGAATCAGCCTCTTTAACTAATTTATCTACTGAAAACAAACATAACTGAAAGACTTACGTGTTCTGACACTCAGAGGCGAAACTAGGCCTGGCTCTAGCCCTTTTAAAAAGCCCAAAAAGACTTTTTTTATAAGCCTATTATATTTATTTTTAAATAATAAGCCTAAAAACTAGGATTAAGCCCAGGTAGATTTTTGTCAAATCCACCTTTGCTAGACTTCTAGTTCCGCCATAGCTGACACTTCCTAATGTTATTTTGCACCTTCCAAAAAATTTGTTTGTTGATTGTAGACACAAGGTTCTTGCAATCATTCAAAAAATAACATAATTTTATCTTATTTTATTTGATCTAAATAAGGGCTTCTATAAACGCTCTAGCTCCAGTATCTAGGGAAATTGTTGCCCGACTTTAAACTCTTTTCTACGACATGAAGAATCAGAAAAGGAAACAACAGAACCTATTAAATAACCCATATTCTTTATATGAGGCATCAAATTTGTTTGTTCAACAAAAATTCAAGTCTTTCTTCATTTCATGTGATCCCTGAACTGGCCTAGCAGTTTGAAATGATAAATGGATATGGAATAAGAGCCCTCATTCAAAGTGAAGAAGATTGCAATTTGGTGTCACTATGGGGAAAGAAAAGACCCCCCCCCCC
>JAJJMC010029024.1:1969953-2101220 GCA_023531435.1 Papaver californicum
CCACACACACACACCACCACCACACCACCATTCTACTAAACACACTTTCATCCGAAGGGGTGTGTGATAATGAAGCCTATGGATCATAATCAGCCTCTCAAGCAGAAATGGCTCAAATTTTTCTGATTAGATATCATTAGCCGCTTGCTTGTAAAACTCAACAAAAGCGACTGATCATTTTCTGTTTACTTTTTTTTTTCTCTCCAAACGTCAAATGATCAACCGCTTATATGATATTTTTAAAATAATTTTATAGTTGTTGGCAACGGCTAACGACTTTTTTTTGGTCCATCTATATATATGCATATGCCCAAACCCTCGACAACCAACTCATTCCCAATTTTATTTTCTTCTCTACTTTTCTACTCAACTCACACCTAATTGATTTTTCCTCTACTTATATTGTCTACTTCGAAAACAAGAAAACTTAGAAAGCAACAAGTAAATTTTACTATGGAGGAAGACGTAGCACTCCGTAGAGCACATGTCGCCATTTCAGGTGATGGTAGTGTGGTTATGGATCAAGCTAAAAAATGATGTTGGAATTGAATCGTTCTGTTATTTATTAAAAAAACTAATAGAAATCCAAACGATAAAGAAAAGATAGTTTAGAAAATCGAATACATATTATCAAAAAATAAGTTAGAGAGTTTGTCATGATTCTCGAAAAATAACTTCGAGGAGCGGAAAATGGTTGGTCACCGGAGGACTTGGTGAATACTTTTGTTTATATGTTATAATTATGTTTGTTCTTATTATAAATTTACACTAATATTATAGGTTGACATCGTAGATGATGCAAGATTAGATTGATTACTTCAAGGTTCATAAGAAATCCTTCACCTTAGATGAGTGTTATGATTTACAAACTTGAATCTGGTTTAATTGTAAAAAAAAATACCGGTGCAACACCACCCCCATCAACCGTAGTCGAAGATATTGACAACAATAATGGTCCATCTAAAAATGTTAATACCAATTACGTTGAAACTAAGAAACAAACTAATAGGACTCGGGAATAAAAAAAATCAAAGCTAAAAAAATAAGCAAAATACCACTACGGAATTTCAGACGATTCGGTTGATTACCACTTTAACGGAAGTAACAAACACTTTTAGTCTATCTCAAAGATAAAAATGAGCTTAATCACAACAATTAAAATAGGAAAGTGATATGATGAATTTAAATTGCTTCGTAGTGATTCATTATCTCTTCATAAAAACCCATTTTCTAATTGAAGTTCTTTAATTTGTCTTTGTAACATTTTATTATCTTTTGTTAGTGACTAATCACTCTCATGTGTTTCATATGCATATGTGCTTATTTTCATAAGAGGAGGATATATGGAATATTGAGTAGATCTTGAGACATTGAAGCTATGTCGTCGCGATTGTGTTTGCTAATCAATTTGCTTGGCAAGTCGGGGTATGACCCGAACGAAAATTTAGACCACCAAGCAACATATTATTCAACATTTGCAACAATGTAGTGGTTTCATAACTCTTCAAACCTTGGCATTCCTCATACGCATTGATGCATGTTGTTTGCACAATAAATTACTTTAGCTATTTCCCATTTATACTGAAAAAGTAATATAGTGGTGATGTGAATTTTAATTATAGACCGCAAGAGCACGACTATCGATGAGATAATATGCAAGCACGGTTCATTCCACAGAGATTTCAAAGTTGTAATTTCTAACTTTTAATTAATTAAGTAAGTAAGTGTAGTTGATGATAAAAATAAACAAACAAATAAAAATAAATTATTAAACTAACAAGTATAAAGATATTAGGTTTTCGGAATCCATCAAGTTATTATGCAAAACTCTCACTTTAAATATAACTCAAGGCGATTTAGGACCAAACGATTTTATATCTCGAAAGATGTTGTGGTTAAAACTTCTTAAATTAAATGTATAATTTCTTTCGTTTGATAAATAATTAATCAATACAACACCAATCTAGAGGACCGTATGAAAGAAATTAATAATTCAATTAAACCATTCATAAAGGGCAAAGGTAAATTAAATAAAAAACTATGAGTTTCTTACATAATAATTTTGACCTCATCTTTAACCCCAACTGAGAGATTAGCTACCCATTACAAATAGATAAGAAAAGAAGAAAAGAAAAAGAAGAAAAACTAAAACTACTTGCTCCTTTGAACTAGAAATTGAACTCCCTTTTTCCGTCTACTTCCTCCACTATTTATATATACAAGTCTTCCAAATATTTATTTTCACAATATTCTCATTTAATTAGTATAATATAAAATTTATGTGATAATGAAATATATGTGGATTTCCAACTAATGACTTTATTTTCTTCCTTATTTATGAGATTGTCTCTTCTTTTTTTCCACAGGTAGAAGATATTATATTAATCCTCCAAACTTTGTACACAAGGAAAATTAAATTTCAAAAGGTGAAAATTATTCCCATTATATGATGTCGACACCAGTGGACTCCAAAAGATATCTTGTAATTTTGAAAGTTAATTTCTATTCCGACCGCACACCCCGAGCATCTGAATTTCCATCCATTTTACGGCCAGAATGTCGTGATTTTCTGGACACCTAGCTTTATTAATTAAAAACTGTAAACTAAATAAAATCATCAATATGTACAAAATAGGAACTAATAAATATAAATTAAGACATAGATTGTCGTGTTTACACACTTATCAAATACCCCCAAACCTACAGTTTGCTAGTCTTCGAGCAAAACTAAAAATGAAAAACCAACCTAAAAATGAAATAAAAATCCTAGCTCACTTTCGCAGGAATCGCGACTACACTTAGCATGTGTAACAAGCCTTAAAACCCTAGGTGGACCTAGTGGATGAGTGTTGTCTCGTAGGGGGTTTACAAGAGATATACCCACAAAACCTTTTACTCCAAAGCCTAGCTACTTGTGAACGATTGAGGGTAGACAATAAACAAGATATTTAGTTGGCATACTAAATTATTTAGCTATAAGAATCATTATCCTATATAAATCCAATTGATGTACACGAGTTTGCTCTCAAGTGTACTAAAATTTATATAAAAGGAAACAAAACACCACTCAGAAAGTTGTACAATGGACCACGATACTAGGAATCTAACAAATCACAATCACATGAATAGATTAAGAAGATGGATATGGATATATAAGTGTGCATATGTTGACTAAGGTGAACGGTGCTTTCCAGAATATCTGCATGAATATCATACCAAGATCAACCCTAATAGATTGAGATACACACTCATTGGTCTGAATTCTAATTCTAGTATCAACTCAACCGGTATATACAAGGGCCCCAACGGTCGATTTATTGTATGTACACAATTATTTTTTTACATATTTATTTCTTTTTATTTTTTATTTTTTTTCTCGACAACTTGATTAGATCTTTAGAATCTTAGTGCATGCTCCTTGTCAGCAGATTACATGATAGTTCTCTGGATCTTGCGTTCCACGCTTGCTTAGGCGACGAAGACATGGAGAACACACACATATTGTTATCCAAGTGTTTTTTTATTGGTCAAGTTCAATAAAAATAATGGGGCTTGATCTCAATCATTCTACTTCATTCTAGCGCGACAACAAGGTGATACTAGTGCCCCATCAAATCACTTAGATAGACATAAAAGACTGCAAAAATAAAAACAGAACGTGATATGGTGACACTACGAGATATGGTGACGACTATCATGTTATTTCTAACACCTGAACTTTGTCCTTTTATGAATATACCATTTAGTTGGGCACATCAACTCCTATAGACAAGAATTTTGTTTTCATCTACCTAGAATGGTTAGTGTCATCCTGAATAGTTCACAAGTCTCTAAATTTCTGAGTTTTTAGTACAACTAAATTTTTAAAATTTTCTCCCCCTTACCCCTAAACTTACATTGAACATAGTCCTCGATGTTTTAAAGATAAATAAATAAAAGCACGATCAATGAGAAACAATGGACAAAGTAAAAGAGATAGGGAAAGATATCACCAGCATTGTGTAACAAAAGCATATGGGTTCCCTCCCATATTATGCTAAGTTTAAAGCTTCATCCAGACCAAGAAAGGATTAGTCACAGTTTACGAATCATACAATAATAATCAGAATAATTGCGGATCCTTAAAGTCAATTGAATTTGACTCACTCAGTTGACCACAATGGAATATATGAAATTGGTGGTCATTCTCATGAAAATGTGTCGATTTAAACTTTTAAAATAATCAGATTTAGTTTCAAAAATTAGAAATTGACACATTTGAAGTTGAAACGTTCCCACATTTGGTAAATGAAATAATGGTGGGACAGCAAAATCAATCATGGTACCATGGACCGGGTAAACCACATCAACCATAGGATGGGTTTCTGACGATTGGATTTCTTTTTGGACAAAATTAGGCTCAGGAAACAGTTCATGAAGATAATCTCTTAAAATTGTAGAGGCACATATATCAAGTTCCAAGTAAGGGACTATTCTAAGAGTCAAAGGATTACCGTAGGGAGAGTAATATTCACCCTCAAACTTAGAGTGGTCAATGTCCTTGGACAAACTAGTCACAGTTTCTTTAATTTCTAGATTATCAAATTTAGAAAAATAGTCACTTAATTCTTCTAAGTTATATCAATGGGGTACCTTCACTCACATTCAAATTCTTTACGAGTCTATCATCTTTGTCAGAGACTATGGTCTTTGAATCGTTGGACTCTAAAATACTGGTCTCGAGATAAATTTGTTCCTCTAACCCATCATCGTCTTCATAATAACAAGGAAATATTTCACCGTCTATAACAATGCTATATCTTGTTAAATCCTTTTCCTCTTGAATAGATAAATAATCATTAATATTACTATGATTGGAACTAGAAACATCATTATTATCATGAAGCTCAATTGGTATGAAAACTTCCTGTCATTATGACTATGGATTTCAAACTCTTCATCAATGCTATCCTCATCATCATAATAATATGAAGATGGTTGAACCTTATCTAAACAAGTGGTGCTTTCAGTTCTAACCCCGCCCTCTAGATTAGGTAAATATTTATCTTTATTATTAAGGGTAAAATTGGAAACACTATTTTTGCAGTTAAGTTCATTTTGAACAATATTAGCATCTAATCGTTCTTCTTCTTCAGTTTCATCTAAACGCGTATTAAGTTTAGTAAGAGCAGTACTCATAGCTGCAAATTTTTCTGTCCTTTCCAAGTCATGCTTCCGTTGAGTTTCAGCAAATTGATTGAGTTTATTATCCAAGGAAGCATACGAAGACTCAAGAATGTTTGAAGTTTCCATGTAATGCCTAAGGGAATCTTATAAAGATGGGGAACTAACATTTTGCTCAGTATAATATTGCTCATATACCCGTTCATACGACTGGTGCACGTGTTAATAGTAACTGGGATCACCATGGTCTGAACCATAACCTTCAGAAGGTTGGTAGTGGTCCCAAGTACTATCCACACTATGGTCATAGTAAGAATATTGTCCATTTGGAAACTCAAGTTGAGCATTGTATCGGTCCTCATAATACCAGTTTGAGATTTATTTATTTTTTTGGAGCAAATGCAAATGCAAGGTTGACTAAAAATAGGTAAGCTCAGGTTACCTATACCTATAGTAAAATACTGGTCAAAGGTATGAGGAAAAGGCTTGTGGAATTTCAGTTGGTAACTCCCATCAGGTCCAAGGCACAGTTTAACTTACTTTTCCACGGGTTTTCCTAAAAATCGGTAGTCTGAGGATGCAACTGGTGTGTGCACGTGTTTTTTTATATACAAAAATAAAATAAAATCTAAAAGATATATAATTTGTTTCTAAAAAATTATTTAATGAAAAATCTAAAAATTGATGAAATAAAAAGATTGAGTATTACTACTTACCTTTTTTGATAGGCACTTTCCACAATAATTATAGAATATTACCTGCATAATAAAGACAAGAAAAATACCCAAGTAAAATCTAAAAGAAATAAAAATAAAATTCTAAACTAATTAACACAAAATTAAAGAAAAATTGGAAATCACAATTTTTCAATCCCCGACAGCGGCGCCAAAAATTTGATGTGAATTTTAATTATAGACCGCAAAACACGATTGTCGATGAGACAGTATGCAAGCACGGTTCGTTCCACAGAGATTTTAAAATTATAATTTCTAAATTTTAATTAATTAATTAAGTATTGTAGTTGATGATAAAAATAAACAAATAAAAATAAATTATTAAACTAACAAGTATAAAGACACCAGGGTTTTCAGAATCCATCAAGTTATTATGCAAGCCTCTCATTTTAAATATAACTCAAGGCGATTTAGGACCAAACGATTTTATGCCTCGGAAGATGTTGTAGTTAAAACTTCTTAAATTAAATGTATAATTTCTTTTGCTTGATAAATAATTAATCAATACAACACCAAGCTAGAGGACCGTATGAAATAAATTAATAAATTAATTAAACCATTCATAAAGGGAAAAGGTAAATTAAATAGAAAACTATGAGTTTCTTACATAATAATTTTGACTTCATCTTTAACCCCAACGGAGAGATTAGCTACCCATTACAAATAGAGAAGAAAAGAAAAAAAAAAAAAAAACTAAAACTACTTGCTCCTCTGAACTATAAATTGAACTTCCCTCTTCCATCTACTTCCTCCACTATTTATATACATAAGTCTTCCAAATATGTATTTTCACAATATTCTCATTTAATTACTATAATATAAAATTTATGCGATAAATGAAATATATGTGGATTTCCAACTAATGACTTTATTTTCTTCTTTATTTATGAGATTTCCTCTTCTTTCTTTCCATAGGTAGAAAATATTATATTAATCCTCCAAATCTTGTACACAAGGAAAATTAAATTTCTAAAGGTGGAAATTATTCCCATTATATGATGTCGACACCAGTGGACCCCAAAAGATATCTTGTTATTTTGAGAGTTAATTTCTATTCCGACCGCACACCCCGAGCATCTGAATTTCCATCCTTTCTAAGGGAAAAATGCTGTGATTTTCTGGACACTGAGCTTTATTAATTAAAAACTACAAAACTAAATAAAACCATCAATATGTACAAAATAGAGAACTAATAAATACAAACCAATATGTAGTTTGTGTCGTGTTTACATACTTATCAAGTGGTAGTCAAGATTGTTCCCACGAGGAGCTATGTAATTGAGATGCTATTCAAATTAGAAAAACTTTAACAAAAACAAATAATTAGGGGATTAGTTTATTAACTAAGAAAACAACAACAAGAAAAAAAAATAACTAGGGGATTGGTGATGAATGATTCTAACGAAATATATAAGTATGCTAATTTAGTTAACGTTTGATAACGACGACTGACTCCCTAATCATCTCTTTTTTTATTATTATTATTATTATTATTTACTTTAACAAACCACCCCCTGGTATTTAATTTTATTATAGTTTTGTTAATGTAAATAACATCTCAATTATACATCTCTATGTGGGAACGATCATTACTACCGCTATATTATTAGTTAATTAATGAAACTTGAGTAATTTGTGGCACTTACGACACGCATCAAATTTTGGCGTTGCTGCCGAGGAGCATTTTATAATTGATTTGTTATTTTTTTAGCTAGTTTAGTAGTTTAGAATATTTTCATGTGTTTTCTTTAGTGTTTTCAAGTTTTAGGTTTTCGTGGTGTTAACAACTGAAAACATGTTGTAAGTATCACTTTTGTTTTATTTTTTAGGTTTTAATAGATCTTTTTTTTGTTTTTCTTATAAGTCGTCATGTTTCCTTACAAAACTAACATGTACGGTTTACAAGATCAATCATATAATAGTGATAATCAATACACTTTTCAATCTCAATATTATGACAACTACCAACCATACCAGGGGTATAATCAAAACCAATCTTTTAGTTATGATTAATATCCAACAAAACCTTATGGTTATTCTCATACATATCAACAGCTTTACAACGGTTATGTAAGTGAACAATCCCGAGGATGGGATGATAGTTATACTTCTAATTAGTTGTCTTCTTGTAAAGTGCACATGTCAGAGAGTTTTAAACTAAAATTTACGATAGCGTATCCAGAACTACTCCTATTGATCATATTTATGAGAATTCACTCATTCAAATGGAACATATGTGGTCTACAGACTATATTGTGAGTAATGGTGGAAAGCGTATTAACATCAGAAAACTCTCTAAACAATACGATCAACTGGAAGAAGCTAGAGCATCAGGAGAAACTCTCCAAAAAAATAACGGAGTCATACAAATGAAATTCCAACGCCGTTGGGATATTGAAGATCATGAGGTTGATGGATATTATGATGATGAGAATGCTAAAAAAAATGTTGATTGAGAATAAAACCAAAGCGATAACATAGAAGCATCAACATCTTGTTAACGAATTGGTAAATCAGTCCTCAGGTTTGCAATTTCAAGGTCTATCTGACTTTATATCTAAAACTTTATGTGATTATCACCCTCACATAGGGTTGGGTATATATGCTTCTAAAATTCTTAAGGATTAATTTTCCGCTAAATATCCACCACTAGATGTATTTCATTCTACTATTGTGCAGGTTCACCAAGAGGAAACCGTAAAAGTTCTCTTTTTCTATATTCCTTATACACTTCCAAGTATATAAATAACTAAGTGTGGACTTCCATAAAGTAACAAAATCAGTATTTATATCTTATGCCAACATTTACGTGAAGTTTTTATTAACATTGCAGATCATTATTTGGATGGACCCTCAAATTTTCAGATTGTTGGTATACGAGCGACCAGAAAGTCAGGCTAAGGACGTTAAACTAAACGTTGGATGGGAGGAAACCAATTGGTTTTGTATTTCCATCTCTTTTATTTTTAGTTTTTATAGTTTCCATATCATATTTGTATTCCCATGTTTAATTTCATAGAGTCTTAAATCTATAATGAAGAAAATTCCGACGAAAAAAAAAAACATCAGAAAAATTATGTTCGTGACGCCGTTGGATGAAACGTCTCTAAAGACTTCATTCAGAGTCAAAATTGAGTGTTTAACCCCAATTTTTGAAGAGAAAAGACTCACCTTTATTTTGCGAAAAGAAAATTTGAATTTGGAGTCTAGTAGGTTGGAGCCATTGTCCTGGAAAGTTGAGTTCCGGATTTTCCTGAATTTCTCTAGATTGTATATCAGTCACTCCACAGGCCATAACTATCGTACTTTCTATCGAAACACGGTACCCTTTTGACATATTATAGAAAAGACGTAGGCAAACAACTTTGGTCAAGGATGTTTCACCTAATTCCTTACTAATATGTAAAATTTTCGAAGTTAATATGATGTTGCGTCAAAATTTAAAAATTTCGGTTTTGAACATCGAGGACAATGTGAAGTATAAGTGTTGGGGAGTATTTATCATATAGACTATTTAGTTTTTAGTTATTATTTACTTTCTTAGGTAAATATTTTCGAATTTTTGTATATATTTGCTTGAACCTCCAACTTTTAGATATTTTAGAGTCACACAGTATACTTTTTTTCTAAGTTTACATAGGAAGTTCTTACCAAATAATTGAATTTAGAAACCCTAAAGAACCACATTCGGGTTTCTTCGTCATTGAGAGAGATGTTGTGATGAACTTAATCGGTGGAAGATTAGGTGTAGAAGAAATGCATTATTAAATAGTTAATCAATCATAAGTGAAGACTAACCTTAAAAAGTAAGAGTGAGGCACCAAAGATTCAACATATATTTTTCGTTTAAAGTATTTTATATGTGCAAACTCCGAGTAGAATGATGAACTAATACAACCCATCTTGTAGTCTGAATTATAGGACATACCACTCTCTCAAATCAGTGACCATAGAAACATATCATCATCATCAAAAAGTGGAGCAATATCAATTTATGAAGTAGTTGAAGATTTTTTAAGGTTTACAAGCAACAAAACAAAAACAAAAATTACATATTCAGGTGAAGAGATAAAGAAAAGCAGAAAGATGTGAGTTTTTGAAGTTTATGTGATCAAAACAATACCAAAGTTGTGAAGAATCAAGTGCTATTTTTTTTTCTACGACAATGAAAAAATAAAATAAATAAATAATTATATAATCATTAAAAAATGATATATTAAATATATATCGATCAAGGTCGTAGAGAAAAAGAAATCCACAAATAACTTTCAAAACAATAAGTAATTAAATAAAAATGGAGTACAAATTATCGAAGTTCGAGAGTGTATCATCAAGAGTTGAAGCCGAAGATAAAGTTGTTTCTATTGGACGCTAGAGAGTGGTGTTGAATGTAGATCGGATGAGAAAATGGATGAGCATTCCCATCCTCGCATATGATTTGATTTTATTTCTTAGCGATCATCAGAAATTGAAATTATTAAGCGTCACCTTTTCGTGTGTAAGTGTTCTTTCTTTATTCTTGCTTACACACATGTGAGACCCAATTTTATCGTCTTACGAGTGTCAATCATTTATTATCATTTTGGTGAGGCATAGGTCGAGATGAAATGCTTATTGGTTGCTCTCGAGGCTAAATTCCTTCATATGGCACTGGTTTAACACATTACACCCTCTTTATCAAAAATTAAACATGAGAATAATATTCTTTGATACTTTTAACGTCTTATTATTAATGTGCAAAAACCTTATGTCCTCATAGCTTTTTGGATGCTTGTGAATTTGAAGTATATAAAAGTTGGAGTAGGTTTTGTGTGTATACCTATTGTAAACCCTCATGAGACTATAAATCGTTCGCTAGGGACACCTAAGGGTTTAAATGCTTGTTATACATACTAAGTGAATCGTGATTCCTCTGAAAGTGAGTTAAGTTAGTTTAAGTAGGTAGTTTGCTCGAGGACTAGCAAAAGGTAAGTGTGAGGGATTTTGATAAGTGAATAAATTACATAATCTTAGTATCAAATCCATGTTTATATTTGTTATAATTCTTGCATATTACGTTGTATTATGCTTGATTTCTAGTTTATATCTTTTATTAGGTGAATCACCCAAAAGAAACTACAAATTGTTAGAATGAGCAAGGAAATGAAGTACTACAAAGAAAAAAATAAGGACCAAAGACCAAGTGGAACTCGTTCAAATCCAAGATTTCTTCTCATCATCTTGTAGAAAACGAAGACGAAGCCGACGATGAAAGGTTGAGGTCATTCCGACGTCGTATGAAAAAGTTATGAGCAAAACGAGAAGTTAAGCTTGTCGATTCCCTAGAACTGACATTTCAACGAATTTTCAAAAAAAAGTGAACAGTTTCCAGGATAAAAATGTATGGTGGTATAAGAGTAAGTTATTTATTTAACTTTTATTACTCAAAGTTTCAGCCACGATTTTTGTCCAAAACCGTGGCGAATGCTGAAAAACTAGCCATTAGTATGTGGACATGAATAATTGATATTTGGATATTTTTTTTATTTTAATAATTGTTTCATACGGGATTCGAGGCATGAGATTTTCTACAACTTGGTTATCTATATAAGAGTCATTTGTAGTACTTTTTGACCTAAGTTCTAAGTTTTAAGTTTTAGGTTAGAGATTTTATATCTCATATAATACTTTCATTTTTGTATTCGATATTTTAGGGTTAACCCCTTTAGGGGAAAACCTGGAAGTCGTGTAACCATGAGTAGCTAATTTTTGTTGATTAAGGATGAATTCAATATTCTAAGCGTGAAGCTTTATTAGTTATACAAGTTTATTTGGACTTTCAATCATTATCATTTGTCTTTTCCACATCTAATGTTTGTGAGTGATTATTAGATTATTTAGGATGCATAGTAAATTAATCTATTGAATATTCTATCGCTATTAGAAGTTGTGAGATAAGTATAATAGTCTCTACACAAGTAGAATTTACGATACCTTATCGAGGATTTTGTGGAGCAATTGCGAGTAAAGATAACACCAACAAGTGGATCTTGAGCTAAGAGTTTAACAACTAGGATCAACTCACTAAGCCTAATGTGTTCGATTGGGTTACACCTTGAGTGATCTACTACTTGGTGGTTCAGGCGAATAAAATCTGGTAGTCGAGAACCTCCATATCCAAAGATAAAAGGAGTTTGGAGCTAGATGTTATTCTAAGGTTGGTGATGAATGATTCTAACAAAATATAGATAAGTATGCTAATTGAGTTAACATTTGGTAATGAATAATAACTCCCTAATCATCCATGCTTCTTCTTCTTATTATTATTGTTATTTACTTTAATCGACCAATCCCCTTAGTATTTACTTTTAATACAGTTCTGTTAATAAAAATAACATCTCAATTACATAAGTCTATGTGGGAACGATTCTTACTAGCGCTATATTATTAGTTAATTAATGAGAAATATCTTGAGTAATTTGTTGTACTTATACCACGCATCACGACACGTCATCCAGAGGGAATGCCTAAGTGTTATGGTGGGGGAGGGAGAATTGATATAAATGAGATTTCATCTCTCGCTTTAGGGAAAAAAAAAGAGTTGTCATTCCCTAATTTTAGGATTTAGTTATTTTAAATATATAAAGTGGGTCCAGCTACTATGTTTATGTTAGTATTAAACTGGGAAAAATATGAAAGCAAGACTTGACATCTCATTTAAATGATTTTTCTGGCAAGACATGTTTCCCTCACAACTTCCCCACTTTGGAGGTGAGAAAAGGGAATGATAACTTTACATCACGGTTTTCAATCAATGTGTTCCATTTTTTTCTTCATAAGGCTAAGTCTTGCGGAAGAGGGAACCTATAAGTTAAATAGTATTGACACGTCATCTTAGGGGAACGCCTAAGTCTTATGACGGGGAAAGGAAAATGGACCTAAGTCTTATGATGGGGAAGACGAAGTCTCTCTTTAGAAAAAAAACCCTGAAAAATCATTCCTCGTTTTAAGGGGTTAATTAAATTAAATACAAATAATGGGTCTATCTATTAAATTGGAAAAAGTAAAAAAATAAGACATTAGCTCCTTCTTAAGTGATTTTTCAGGCAAGGTAAGAAATCTTGCTAAAGTTTTGTTTCCCTCTAGCCTTCTCTGCTTTGGGGGTGAAGGTGGGGGGGTGGGGGTTACACCACGTAGTTTTTCCAAATCATTCCCTCTAAATCTTTGGGTAAAAGTGGGTTTACACCATTTAATTTTGTCAAATCATTCCCTCTAAATCTTACATAAGTCTTAGCCTTAGAGGCCACATGAAAACATAAACGAATAATCACTAAATTTCGTACAACATATATATATATATAAACTAAATTACTTTATCAAATCAAAAATGTTCGTATAAAAAGTCATTTTGTTATCAAAGAATGCATCTAAATTTGATTTTTTTTGTTCGACCTAAGTCAAATGTATCTCATCCTTAATTTTTGTGCCATGTAAAAATTCTGGAATATTTCATGTTATGCCAATAATTTTTTATGGTGACTATTGCTTGAAAGTAGAAACATCTCTCTAGTTACAGGATTGAGAAAAACTTCTCATATATCTAAGAAAACTTCTCATATGGGGAGTTACTTTTTGCAGGTTTATCAATTGGAAGGAAAATGTGGAATATGATTCCATTTGTTATTTGTTGGGTTGTATGGAATGAGAGGAATAACAAAATGCTCAGTGACATGCATGATAAGTTGGAGGTTGTCATCGACAATATCAAAATTCTCAATTTCAATTAGGGTGTAGGATTTATAATTTTATATGGCTTTACTCTTAACAGTGTTTTGAATAATTGGAATGTTGTTTTAGGTCCAATGTAATTTGCGTTGCTATATTATAAGTGAGCTTGTATTATTGTCTATCAATTGAATCCAACCTTGGTGGTGATATTATTTTTTCCTTTTATGAATTGCCCTTTTTTGCGTTATAAAAGAAAACAATAAATTATAACATATGTATTCGTGAGTATTATATATTTTCTCGTTTTCTTAGGCCAAGTAGCCTTGATGATGGTATAATACTTATTCACCAGGTATCTAAGAATTAAATCTTTGACTATTTTTAGTCTAGCGTTTAAAAGAAGTTAATGTTTATTAAATTTGGATTAGTATGTTAACAATTACCCTTTATGTATCTATATATTTTTTAGTACAATATTTATTTCAAAAAAATATATTAATTTTTTAAATATAACAATATACCCTAAATTAATAAATATTAGTTTATCAATAAATGAAAAATATATTGATTTATCGATAAATAATAACTTCGCTAAATAAATAATATATTAATAAATAAATAATATATAGTAATTTATCAATAAATAAATAACCTCGCTATAGATTTGGAGGGATTGCAAGAGAGTGTAGAGAGTTTGGAAGAGTTTAGGAGTATTTAGGAGAGAGTCTTAGGGAGTTTATTGGAGGGAGTTTAAGAGAGTCTTTTAGATTTTTCCTCTCCCAAACTCTCTCATTTTTTGAGAGATTTCAGTCAAGTAAAAAATACATATGAAACTCCTTAAAAATTCCTAGAAACCTAAAATCCCCAAAAGTCTAGGAATTACCAATAACAAAGATTATAAGGGTGTTTAGAGAAATCCCTTACGACTAACATGGGTTTTTGAGGTACTTTGAGAGACTCCCCAACAGGGTTATTAGACTCGTACGAGTCGAGTCGAGTCACTTCTGTTAGTACATAAAAATTGATTATAGGCAAAACAATGTACTGTAAAAGTACTTTATTTAGATTCGGAAACCAAAATTGTACAAAGCAAGCCTAAACCACGATAGTAGCCTTTCCGCGCTGCTTCGGTCACGATGAGAGGAAATTGGTTGATCTTAGGGGAGGGAAGCAAAGAAAGTTGAAGGAATTATGTGTAGAGTTGCAACACTATTTGAGAGAAATCACAGAGCTTATGAGAATTGTAAGCTTGTTGTGATTTTGAAATAGGCTAAGGAGCCTATTTACAATAGTTTGGGAACACAAGTATCTTTCCTTGTAAAGTAGTGGAAGTAGTGAAGAGATGGAGTAGTGGAAGTCATGGGGATAATGGTGTAACCGCCCATTATCCCTGGGAGTTTATGGGAATACACGACTCCATTATCTCATCAACCGCTCCAGCTTTACCATTACTTTGTAACTTCCAGATCATGGGGTGTTACCACGCCACATGTTGCTATAACAGCCAGATCAAAACCCCATGAATAATTCCCCATGTAACATGATTTGATTTCTCGTAGGAATTGGTGGAGTCGTGGACTCGGGATGATGCTAGCACTATCCATGATTTTGCTAGTTAGGCCTAGCAAAATTAACGTCGTAAAAGAAGAGAAAATGCTAACAATGGTGTTGGCCATGCTAACAAGTTAGCGCTGGAGCTAGCACAGGGCTAGCGTTGTTGTCTAGTGCTAACGAGTTAGTGCTGGAGCTAGCAAAGGGCTATCGCTGGAGCTAGTGCAGCGCTAGCGTTGTTGCCCAAGTAATGATCTACTTTTGCAGGTGAGCTCCAATTCCACAATTGTTGTCTCTGATTGTGATAATTCTTCATTGGCTTCACTGCAGCGTTGTCGAGCTTTAACCTGGTACGCTAGAGTTTGTAGTAATCTTTTTTTTTCTGGTTCTAGTTTTTATATATAAGCATGTATTTGCATATCAGTACTGTATATACATAAGAATATAACCAAACCTTGTTCATGATTGCCCAGTTGTTGATATGAATGTATTATTTGAACCCGTTGTAGATATTTAAGGCTCATGAAGAGAATGCTACCACTGCTTCTAGCCATGGTGGAAGCGAAAATTATAATGTGATTCTTTTGGACGATGTGCCCAATATTCATAATGAGTTATTTGATGGTGTTTTTGCAAAGGCTGCTGGCGCTGGTTATGTTGGCAATTTTATTTCGAACATCAATAGTCGTCCTCAGATTCAGAGTATTTATCCGCAAGCCATTGTTAGGTGTTGTTTGCAGAGAAGAGAACGCAAGCCTTCATTTTTTGATTTTAATACGTTCCAGATCCCTTTGCCTGATTGGACAGAATGGGCTAAAGTTACAGGTCGCTACTAAATGCCTGCTCTTACTCGAAGATAGGTTCTCATATTGGAGAATCCTCAAATGAAGCTGGTTCTAGAAAATGCCAAGATACTCCATGTTGTGCGAGTGTCTGAGACTTTGACATTTAATAAGGACACGACGGGTCTGCTTACGTTTGCGTCTCGTTGGTTCGGTCTAGCTCATGCAGCAGTATGCACTTGGGGTGAATTAACCATCACTTTGGAGGACGTAGCAGTTTTGATGCAACTGCCTGTTGTTGGTAGTATTCCACTTGACTGGTTTGACGAGGAGAAGAAAAATGGTACCATCCTTAATCAAAAAATAAAAGCTATACAGAAGTCCGATATTGTAATAGCAAGAATTATTCATCTTGGATTGACTATTGGTAGAACGGAAGTACAAGTGTTGGCGTCCTTGCTGTTGACAATCCCTTATACATTGCTGCATTTCTCGTACTTTGGCTTTCTAGAGATGTGTTTGAAGATTCTCCTGGAGGTCAGTTGAAGTCTGCACTTGTTCCACTTGTTGTTGTGCTTGCTAGTGGAAAGACCCTTCCTCTCGGTAATTTATTTCTAGGATCTTTATATTATCATTTTGATTCTCTTATTCGTGATACGAGGCTTTCCAACGGTCATGCGGAGGTAGAGTATTTTATCCATGTTATGTTTATACAAACCTGGCTATGGAAACATTTTCCTGAATATGCACCGAAGACCAAGCCCTCTTTCCCAAGTACAGAAATAGAGTATGCTAGAATACTCCGTTGGAGTAAGAAGAAACCTTCTTATGTTAGTCATATTAGCTTAATGGACAATGATAAAAAGGTGAATTTCAGACCTTGGGTTCAGGGCTTCCACACATGATTCCACCGAATTCTTTTGCTGAGAGTTATGGTATTACTCTACGTTCTGGCCCGGGTGATGAGGGTAAAATTCCTACAGCTGGTGATGCCACTTTTGTGACTAGTTGCACTCCAGGATATATTATTTTTGTTCGCTCCGATGAGTATATCATGCAAAGTTATAATATTGATAGGGAAGCTCCGCAAATGGGATTTGATCAGTCTATTCCTCACTTCTATACCGAGGCGCATTTTATAGATGTGCTTCAGCGATCTGAGGATGTTCATACCATTCCTGATCGAAGTATTCCTTTCTTCCAGGCTGATAGAAGAGGATGTGTTACAAATGAATACACCAGTTTTTGGAATGCACAACTTACCCTTCTTAAGGAATTCATGTATGGTGAGCCTTCTGAAGTACACGATGAACCTTCTGAGAAAGAGTTAGGAGATCGGTCGAACTTGAAAATTACTTCAAGACGCGATTCGATCGTTAACTTGACAGAGTTATCTGAAATCATTTTCTGTTTAATCAATTTATTTTACTCAGTGATTGAATGTATTCGTTTCTTAGAGTCGTGGTTCCCACATCACTCTGCGTCTGATATTGTAGCGAGCGTCGTTCCTCAGTCTGGGGAAAAAAGACTACGGGTAATAATGCCTGGAAGTGGAGACCGTCCTTGGAAGAATCTAAGCACCTTGTGTTTCCTTTACTCTTCTTCTCTGTATGAAGTAAATTTGTATCTCCTCTTGACAAGTATCTTTGTGTAGTTTGGGGGAGTATCTCATCAAGGTGACTCGAGTGTTCAACCTTTCAAGTTTGGCATCCAGATGTCATTGGCTCCTCAACACGTTATTCTGTAAGTAAAATTCCTTTTGAATTTTTTTTGAATTGTAGGATTTCTTGCTAAACTTAATGAGCTCTGATTCTTACGCATAATTCTTATTCTTAGATGAATAGCAACACAAATACTCTAGCATCAGGAAGTACTGATATGGTTGGAAGTACTGAAGAAGAAGGTAAAGATGACAATGGACCTGAAAAATCATTTCAGACGGAAGAAATTGAATAATCAGGAGCTGAAGATGAATAATTTTATGCCGGGTCACATTAAGAGATGCCTTCTTCTTCTAATGGATTGTCACAGCTTCAAGTAAGTTTACTTTATACTTTCTCATGAACTATACTTCTTGTGATGTGTATTTTCTAACCCAGAATCCCGAACAGGTTCCTCCTAATGCAACTGTTGAAGAAAGCACTCCGAGTAGTATTGTTGTACAAAATGCTGATGTGATGAAGATTGTTCTAGTTGAGTATCCAAATACTGGAGTTAGCTTCGACTTTAAGTTTGATAAGATTCAACACAAACACGTGTGCATTGGGGGATTTACTGTTCCTTCTGACTACGTTGAGTTGTATACCAAGATACAGAAGAAGTTTGGCCATATCTTCGTTGGTAATCCTGAAAACTATCATACTCTGGAGAGAAATGTGTCTGAACTGCTGCTAACTGTGAATGGGATGATTGTTATTCCCCGTAGGGAAATCTTTAAGACAGTTTTTAAGACTGGAAGGATGCCTTGGTAGAGGCTGAAAGATCTGAGCTTAATGTCGCCTGGATTCGTCGTTATTTAGAAGCTATCGAAAAGTATTTGCAGGATAAAGGTGTATCTTGTAGCTTGGAGATGGTTGCCAATGCTAAATGTGAGGTTGATAGACTTTCCCGGAAGTTGAAGCTTCTAACTAAGGCGCTGAGAAAATGGAGAAGGCATATGCTGAAGGTGCTGAGCCATTTTTCAAGGATTTTTTTCTAGATTTTCCTAAGTTTTCATAGGTTTTGAGACATATGGCTTTTTTGTGGTTTTATTTTGGGATTTTTTGAGTAGATACAAATTTTTGAATAATTTGCAAGGATATATGTTTTTTTTTGGAAAAGAAACAATACTTTGCTTGATTGAATGAATTGAAATTCTAAGTATGAATGCAAGATATTGCAAACATTTTGGAAGAATTATAAATATTGCATAAAACAGGGAAATAAAAAAAGATGGTGGTAGAATGCTTTAAGCATTGTGAGCTGTCATCTACTTTCCATATATGACCACCCCTTCAGGAGAGGTTGTTATCTTCTTCACCATATTTCCGACATGGAATGCATTGGGTTCATGGCCCTCAACTTCATGACATGTCTTCTGAATAACCGTGTTATTAATTTTCTCATCTCTAGTAGAGACGACCCATACCCATTTGATAAAATTTTGAAAATGATCAGCTTCCTATTCACATCGCCGAGTCAGAGTAGGGTTGATATACGGGTCAAGTCTCCAAGCTTTGATGGGACGTGGGATTGCTAGTTGCAAAGAAGTTGGTTAGATGTGACTTACTTGTGTGCAAAACCTTCGAACGTATGATGCCATGTCCTCATCTGGCAACTGCTTTACATCCAGATTCATTGTGTGACAAAACTCATCTGATAGGGAATCTTTGGGATTTGCCGGCTTGTTTGAGAGTCTCGGAGGTGTTGGCGCCAATAAAGGAGATACACCTGCTTCCATCTTGTTGCTACGGACCTACGGGCGTTCCAGAATCATGTCATAACTTGGATCCTCTTTGACAATGTGAAACTTGGCATGTGTTCGGGTATCACCTATTTTTACCTCAAGAGTGATGTAGCCGTAAGCACTCCTGGACTTTCAGAATTCTTGATTACAGTTGGCGAGTGTGTAGCTTCATGCCTGGAAATTCCCGCAGCTCTCAGAGTTTTGATAGTGATGATATTGACATTAGTGCCTGCATCGATTAGTGTATTCTCGAACTCGGTGTCCTTGAGGCAAGTAGTGGTGATAAGTCCCCAGCTAGGATTCTCATTTTGTTGGATGATCACATCTGAAACGGACTGGGGATATGCAGTATCACTCTCAGCGAAGAGTAGATGCTTACCCGATACAACACGATTAAGGGAGGTGAAAATATCTTTTCGTTGCGCCTTTAACAAATAAAGAAGCTCACATATGCGCTTCATTATGGACTGAACAGTTTTGTTGACTGATTCCCCGGAGTGAGTGAAGCTCATAACTGGGAGGGGATCTTTGTGGATGCCTTCAATCCCCAGGAGTAGCTCTCTTGAGTCGATATTTTCTCTGATGATACACCTTAAACCGTTGCATTCGTTGGTAGGATAGTTGACATCGGTGGAAGTGATAGTATTTTGGATTTGACATGTCTTCTTCAGTGGGTGGATGTCGCACAGGTGATAACTTGATATCTCCGTTTTGTACCCATAATTCCAATAGTTCGAGGACCTCCTCCATGGGAAAGTGAAATTTTGGATTGTCGGGTCTCTAGGTTTGTCGTGGCTGATGCGAAGTTTTGGCCGAGCCTTGCCCTTGAGTTGATACTAGGGTTGTTGCTGGAGTCAACGTGGCACACTTAGTCTGCGAAGTTGATTGAGAAGATGCCTTCTTCTTGCCTCATTTCTCAGTAACAACACATATGGAGTGCTGGGTAGAATGTTGTTTCTTCACCAGACGTCTACTTCCATGGGTGTCTCCATGGTTTTCTTCTCTTGTTGGGCCTAGATTTTTCCAACAAGGTTGGAGCGGTTGTTTCCGATATTTTAGAGGCCTAGTGTAGCTCAGAGAAGGTTTGAAATCGTAGATTTTCTAATAAAACACGATAAATAGGAATCATACCATTAATGCAAAGTTCCAAAAATTGCTGCTCAGTTACATTCTGGTCATGGTAGTCGAGACCTTCTGTTCTGAACCTCTTTACGTATTTGTTGGGGTGCTCGTTGTTCCTCTGGAACATTCTTCTCAGGTCCGAGAGAGTGATTTCTTCAGAGATAAAAAAGTACTTTTTGTAAAAAGCATTGACCATCTGATACCAACTGAAGATGCTTTTGGGGGCGAGATTGTTGTACCAGGTATAAACTCTTCGCGTATGATATTTGAAGAACTCATTGAGCCGCAATACTTGGTTATACTCATGCACTCCTAATGATTCTCGTTGCCATCGTACAGTAAGAATGGAGGAGGCGAATACCCGTTCGGAAGTGCAATCCTCTGGATTTCAGTTGGATAAGGGGGTTAATATTGGTGGAATAAAGATGGATCTTCCTTTCCACGATTTCGCAGGAGCCTTTCCAGATCTTCACGAGTGACAAAGTTTTGTTGTTGTTGACTCTTTTCTGGTACACGGTCGGTGATAACCTGTACTTCATCATCCGCTTGTGTGTTATCTCTTGACATGTTGGCACCGCCGGCAGTTGTGTTATTAGTTTTCTTCATTTGACGATGACGTTGCTCCGGTGATAGCTGCTCTGTTAGAGTTTTAAGAAAAGTAAGAACTTCCTTTTGGGTAGTGACCATGGCTAGTTGAGTTTCATCCAAGGTATCCTGTCGCTTCATTAAATCAGCCATTGTAGGTGATGCATGTTTCTTGTTTTTGACACCTTCAGTGGTACGAGAGGAGTCTTGGTATTTTAAGTGGTAGTATTTTGAGGAGTGATCTCAGGAATTCGGCCACTGGTATTGTCGAGGTTAGGAGTGGTTGTTTGACCTGAATTGGGATTGTTTGCTAAACCCGACCTAAGATCCACCATTTTTTGAATAATTGAATAATTGATTTTCAGACAATCGAAAAATCGAATTTGTGACCAAGAGATTGACCTTCCACTGTGGTCACCAATTGTTAGTACCTAAAAATTGATTCTAGGCAAAACAATCTACTGTATAATTACTTTATTTATATTCGGAAACCGAAATCGTAAAAGCAATCCTAACCCACGATATTAGCCTTTCCGCGCTACTTCGGTAACGATGAGAGGAAATGGGTTGATCTTAGGGGAAGAAAGCAAAGAAAGTTGAAGGAATTCTATGTGTTGAATTATGTGTAGAGTTGCAAAACTATTTGAGAGAAATCACAAAGCTTGTGAGAATTATAAAGTTGTTGTGATTTTGAAATGGGCTAAGGAGCCTATTTATAATAATATGGGAACACACGTATCTTTCCTTGTAAAGTAGTGGAAGTAGTGAAGATATGGAGTAGTGGAAGTCGTGGGGATAATGGTGTAATTGCCTATTACTGGGGAGTTTCTGGAAAACCACGACTCCATTATCTCATCAACCGCTCCAGCTTTACCATTACTTTGTAACTTCCAGATCATGGGGTATTACCACGCCACATGTTGCTATAACCGCCAGATAAAAACCCCATGAATAACCCCCCCCATGTAACATGATTTGATTTCTTATAGGAATTGGTAGAGTCGTGGACTCGGGATGATGCTAGCACTACCCATGATTTTGCTAGTTAGGCCTAGTAAAATTAGCGTGCAAAAGAAGAGAAATACTAGCAATGGTGCTGTCCGTGCTAACAAGTTAGCGTTGGAGCTAGCTCAGTGCTAGCGTTGTTGGCTAGTGCTAAAGAGTTAGCGCTGGAGCTAGCAACGCTAACAACGTTATGGCTTGTTCAACGCGCACTTTGTTTAGTTTTCCGACTTTTGGTTTTTTCTGGCCTTTTGGCACATATGTGTGCTACTTATTGGTATTGAGGACTAGGGTTTGCCAAGGCTAACACTTGCTAGTGCCATAATTATTGGTTATGTACCACTAGCTTTGAAATTTATTAATGTCGTAGCCATATTTATGACTTGTTTATAGTTTCTCAATTGTATGATATTCGTTGTTAGTATTTTATGCTTAAATTTTATGCAGTGCATACAGAACATTTTCAAGAAATTCAGTCGTGGAAGTTTACAACTTGAAAATATGCTTGATGCGACTTTGCAATTAGATGGTATGCATCTAATTAGCATTTTTATTCAGATATGGCTTAGCCTCTATTCTGAATGTTCGTAATTTTGTATAATCATCTTATTCTGTCTTATACAAATAATTCGCATAGGTGCACATGAAATAACGAGGATTTAGTCGAGTATAACTCTGAAATGTCTATAGTGCATATATATACAAAAAAAGCTACATGGCTAATTTAGCCAGGAGATGAATATCCCTTCTCGACTTTCTTGCAGAATATGGGATAGAAGTAGTATTCATAATTCTGATGCTATGGCAGGAAATTATGCATATTTATTTTGTGCTTCTGCGGCTTAGCTAAAAGCAATAATATAATTTTCTCCTTTGTCAAAAATCCATCATCAACAACTTCAAAAAAATTAAAAACGCTTCGGATCGCACTTCCGACTCGTTTTTCACATGAACCGTGCGATTCAATTTTAAAATGTAGATTCGCCTCAAAATATACGATTCACGATTTAAGAAAAAATAAAAATTATACTAAAACCAAGTATAAAAGATTAAAAGTGTCAATCCGCAGTTTTCCATCTATCCATCAAACATGAGATTGCTTTACAAAAAGATATGAACAACAAAAAAGAACACAAAATATGAAATACAGGGCAACAAATCAAGAGAAAAAAGGGAAAATTTAATCTTCTAACGAAATGAACAAATATTTTTTGCTCCTATCTATGCTTGTTTAGCATTTTACATTAATAGTCTTTTATTTCTTATGATGTTATGGTTATTCTGGAGAGATGTAGGTTGGGGTGAGTGTGATGAATGCAAAAAGAGTTAGCGAGGTGAAAACTTGGGCAGTCTGATTAGGGAGAGAGAGGTGTGATGGGTGGAGGTGAAACTGCACTCTTCACAAACTCCTTGATTACTTTTCTTCGTACAAGAAGTAGAAATTTAGGGATGCCAATGACTCATTCATAGTTTAGCCGTCACCCATGTTCGTAATAATAACAATATCTTTACACTCAGTTCATTTCTGTTATAATTGTATCTGTATGTACATGTCTTTCTTGTATTGGTTCTGTTATGTGTGGTTTTGAGTGTCCTTAAGGTTTCTATATAAACCTTGTTTGTAATACTGTTTGTTAATGATACTTTATTTTCATTTTCTCTAAAACATTATCAATGTTATCTTGGTACAGAGCATTATGCTCGATCCAAGTTTAACTATCCATTAATGGACCTATTTTTGAGCTCATTTTTTTTTATCCGATCTTCAAATAATATCATTTCTTCAATATTTTTTATCCGATCCATTAAAGTTTCATTGTTTCATTTCAGTATTTCTAAATCTCATCTTCTGATCTTGATTCTTAGGTTTTTCTCTGTGATTTATTTTTTGATATATTATCTCAAGCAATGGAAACTCGATCTATCTCAAAACTTCCATTAAATCAACTCACTAATATCATTACATTGAAGTTGAAGGAAGATAACTATTTGACATGGAAATTACTAATTCTTGCTCTCCACAACAAGTTTCGAGTTACAAATTATATTACAGGTGAGAAAGAATGTCCAGATCAATATGCTTCTCGTCATAATGCTACTAATGATATTGTAAATCCTGTTTTCACTCACTGGCAAGATGAAGATTCAACACTCATCTTATGGCTCAACTCTACAATGTCTGATTCTGTTATTCCTTATTTTGATGGAGCTTCATCATCTTTAGAATTATGGAAAAAGTTTTAAAGCTAGGTTTTCTCAAATATCAGCTACTCTTACAATTCAACATCGCACAAAACTGCAATCTCTGAGGTTAGGAAATGATTCTGTTACAACTTATCTTGGTGAAATCAAGAAGGTTGTTGATGTTCTAGCTGTTGATGGTTCTATAATTAGTGATAATGAAATTGTTGTAAAAACTTTGTCAGGATTGAGCTCCTCATTTGACACTTTCTCTACTTCAATTAAAATTCTCTATCCACCAGTAATGAGTACTGAGTTACATAATCTTCTTCTGAGTAAATAAATTGTTATAAAAAATAGATCTAAATCTCTCATTGCTGATTCTGAGAACAAAGCATTTCTTGTCCATAATTCTTCTCGTGGTAATACTTCCTACTATCCTCAATTACAAACATATCAGCAATTCATAAGTCCTCATACCATGATGAGAGGTGGACATAGTCCAACCATAAAGGGAAAAAAAATTTCAATCCAAGTTTTAGAGGAGGTTCCTATCAATCATCCTTTAGATCTTCATCTCCAAGTTTTGCTTATGTGCTTCCTCCTTCCACCTTTAATTCTGGTGACAAAGTAACTTGTCAGATATGCACAAAACCTGGTCATACTGCTACAGAATGCTCCAATAGGTTAAAATTTGCATTTCAAGGTCGTGCATGTCCTCAGAATCTTCATGCTATGCTAGCAAGTGCAAACATATTTGGTGAGAATCCATGGTATGCAGACAGTGGTGCCAAGAATCATATTTTGTCAGATTCTTCTCTTCTTGATGACTACACTTCCTATGATGGCTATGAATTCATCCAAACAACTAATGAAGAAGGTATGTCTATCTATTCTGTTGGATATGTAGATTTTACTTCTAAAAATAAACATTTTACACTACAAAATGTTCTACATGTTCCTAAAGATTCTAGTAATCTCTTACATGTACACAAGTTCACCACTGACAATACATGCACAATAATCTTTTGTCCTACTGGATACACTGTACATGATCTTCACAATGGGAAGATTCTGTTACAGGGCTGATAGACACATTTTTATGTCTGAATTGTCCGCAATTATCTATTTTGTTGATGCTCAATTTGGTACTTAATTTGTTATTTTATGTGTTTGTAGGTATTTTTGGGAAATAAACATTTGTGAAAAAAATTGGCTCAAAAATTTGATAAAGGTATACAGAGGAAATTGCTAAAGGCACCTACAAAATGTGATAAAGGCACCCCTTCCCCTTTGTTTGAAAATAAAAAAGGCGGGAAATATTTTCTTTAGTGAAGACTTCCTGATTTGGGTTGAAATCGAATTTTATGGGATTTAAAGAGTTGTTGGACATCACAACATGAAAACAAGACTAATACACGTAAATTGCAAGAGTTTAAAGCCAGGAAAATGGGTGGAAATCCATGTTATAGGCGAAAAAGAGTTTCATTCTCTGTTTCGGATATCATGAATCTCAGTTTGATTTGGATTGTGTTTTAGGTCCTTATCGATTTAGGAGGAGTTGTTAGGGTTTACTAAACCTATAAATAACTAAGAGGAGGAAGAAAAATCAGGTGGGGAGGCTCGGGAAGAAAATAGGAAAAAAAAAAAGAAAGTGTTGCTGCTAGTGAAGAACAAGGATACGACGACGATTTCTTCAACTGAACAGCAACGGATATCTTCGTCTTTGCAACGTTTATCTTCAGCTACAACATTTTCTTCAACCCATGTGCAACACATATCTTAGCATTTGCAACGTTTATCTTCAGCGTAAATACTTTCTCTTCTGTAACAGTGAAAACAGTGGTCTGCAACGTAGTTACACCGTTGCGAACCATCTGTGTTATTATTTTTTCTTCTTTTTACACACTTTTGAGCCATGTTTCTATCTTTTGAGAGTGTGTAGATCATGAGGATCTAAACTCAACCATTGGGACAATGGAGGAAGCCATATTTCATGAATGAATGGTAACTATTTTTGATTCTTAATGACTTTTGCATTGATTTTTAATTGATTTATGATTTTTCTTAATTAGTTGTGATTTTGTTTGATGGTGCATGATGGGACTTAAGAGATTTTGATACGCCATGCTTGTGATTTACAGTTAATTTTTTAGAAATCTACTTTTGGCAAAGAAACATAGTCAAGAAAAAAGCTATAATTGTTAAAAAATCATTGTAGAAATCATTCAGAAGTGATTTTGGTGGAATCCTGAGTTCCAGTTCTTCCCAACATTGTTAAAATATTTTACTTATTTTCTAGTTTAAATCAAAATTAGGAACGAATCTTCTCAAGTCTCTGCGAACGAACACATTTTTACCAATTTTCTGAAACGATCAAGTTTTTGGCGTCGCTGCCGGGGACTTGTTTTTAGATTTGTTTTTAGTTTTTATTTTTATTTGTGCTATTTTATGTTTTTGGGTATTTTTCTTTGTATTTCAGGTTTTGGATCAAAAAGAAATTGGACCCAAAGATTATATTGATTGATTAAAGACTCTGAGTCAAAGATAAATCGAAAAGAACAGAAAAAGAAGACTTTTTTTTTTAATTTTTTTTTTGTTTATTTTAATTTTTAGGGTTTTATTTATTTTAATTTTTAGAAAATTGTATTAGAAAATCTTTTATTATTTTTGTAATTTTTCTTTTATTTTTGGACTTTTTCTTTGGACTTTATATTTTTAAACCCTACGGAAGGGTAATTAAATATAAACTGCACAGGGAAGGACGACAATTACGATATTGTATCAGCCCCTCGGGTTCGTACACTGACATAGGAGTTTGTGGCCTGAGTCGACTTCAACAGTTCATCGCCCGTCTGGAACGAGAGATAAGACTTTAACCACCCATGAATCCCCTGTCAGTGGATTTTCTGGACTCCTTTTTAATGCATATATGCTGAGGACCTGAATACAGATTTACTTTTCTAGTAAAGGGCAAGGACTGGCCATACAAGATAAGGACTCGAATTTCATCAATGTTTCCTTCTTGCCCACTTTAAGAACACGTTACCAAACGCGAACCTAAGCTTAAAATTTTGACTAGAAAGAGACCGATAGGGTAACGATCTTATAAGAAAGTCATTCAAAAGGAATGTATTGGTTACTCTGTTAGCCTAACTCAAAGTTCAGGAAGATTATTTTAAGTAGATTCGAGCCGCCTTGTAACCCAAGGAAATGTTGCAAAAAATGAGGGTTAACAAAGGACGTTACTACTAGGTTTGTCACTAATCAAACGACCTAGAGTGTCTCTTTTCCAAGCTTGCTCAGTGATGATTTTGAGCGGTCTTGACATACACTAAATAAATAAATAAAATAAATCCTAATTAGAAGGGAATCCTAAGCAATCACAAGCAAGGATGACTCAACCAAATCAAACCTGTTGAATCTAGCAAACAAAAAGCATGATGGATCCACTTAGATTGTTTCTAGACCAGCTTCTATTCTTTCAAAAGGCAACTAGTTACAGTTTTAGCAAACCTCTTATAACGATCCGGATTAGACTAAGTCGAATAAAAATAGGATAATCTCTAAGGATCTGACCTCGAAGGCTCTTCTTTTGATGGCCCTGTTTCTGGAAATTTCAATTTTGAGAACTTGACACTGTGTGAATAAGTTACTCCTAGTCCTTTGATAGCGCGAGCAATGACAACTTTAAAAGCTTTGTTGAACCTAGGGTTGCACATCGGGTGGGTCGGGTTTGGCCTCACCCGCACCCGACCCGCCAATTGGCGGGTGGTTGAAATATTCACCCGCACCCAACCCGCCATAGGACAGGTCGGGTCGGGTCTGACCTGCGATTTCGGCGGGTCTGGTGCGGGTCACTCGCACAGATTCAAAGCCATCAATAAGCCCGTTAGTTTTGTAAAACTGACAAGCAATTTATATTTCTTCTTTAATTCACGGCAGTTCTATGGGGCAAACCATCAAACACCTAAAATGCATTTCCTGGCAGAAATTCCGGAAACATTCCCTTTGTTTTTCCGACCATTCATTCCTTCCCTGCAATTCATACATTCACACATAACAAAACCACTACTAATTCAGTTAACAACATCACCACCAAACTCTCGCCTCTGTTTCCTTCTCTTCTCGTTTTCAAATGGATCCATACCTTGAATCACATTAAACTCATTCATTCCATAACCATCTTCGAATCTTCTACCAATTTTGGATCTCTTCATCTATCACCGTAATAGCAAAGCCATAGTTCTTACAGTAACCCCACTCCTCGAATGAAATTGTAACCCAATTCTTCTTGCCTTCGAACTGCCAAGAACACCATCTTCTATTTCCTTGTAACCCCATTATCCTCACCCAAAATAAAAAAAAACCCAACGAAATAGTAATTGAAGAAATTGGAAGGCAACAATCTATAACAGCATATTTCATCAATTCCACACTTTCATTATCATCCACAACTTTTGCATCAAAAACCAAATTTTGTTTAGCAGATACAAAAAGCAAAAGAAAAAATTAACTGACCCAACAAGCTTGACAGAAAATCCATGAGACAGATCAACCATTAACCCTAATTTACTATTATCAATCTTAAGATAACTTTGATTATAATTAACTTGGGATTTAACAAATACCTGGTTCTTCTGCAGTACCCATAATCGAAGAAGAACCCTAGAACCACCATTATACGGACTAACAACAATAAAAACAGTACGACCTTCAGTTGAATTAGGGTTCGATTGAAGACGAAGAAAACATGAAGAAGAGCAAGATGGAGGAATTAAATTAAAATCCCAACACAAGAGCCCCAAATTCAAAATCAACTACAAATAGTTCACTGCATGAAAGAGAAGAGAAAATGAATGAGCTGTTTAGAAGTAGAAGTTAGAGAGTCGATGAAGTTTGAAGACTATAAAATGAATGGCGGGTGGGCGGGTCGGGTGAGAGGAGCTATCACCCACACTCGACCCGTTCATCGGCGGGCCGGGTAAAATTGGGAGGGTGCGGGTCGGGTCGGGTTTGTGCAACCCTAGTTGAACCCGACTAGGACTTTTCGTCCATCATGTATCAAGTTAGCTGAAACTGAAGCAAACTATGAGTTAAAACTTGGGACCATACAGATGCTCCCAATCTTCTTAGGAAAAGAATATGAAAAGCCCTATTTCCATGTTAGGTATTTTGAGGAAATATTTAGTACCATCAGGATTAATGACCTAGATGATGAAGTATTGAAACTTAGGTTATTTCCTTTTTTACTAAGAGACAAAGCAAAATCTTAGATGTATAGTTTGACTTCTGAGTCCATTGAAACCTATAAACAACTTACATCTGCCTTTCTCCAGAAGTTTTTCCCTAGGAAAAAAACATAATCTATTAGGCAGCAAATTTGTATATTTTCTCAACAAGAGGGAAAATATTTATATAGGTATTTGGAAAGGTTCAATGACTTATTATCACAATGTCCTCATCATGGTTTAGGAAAAATAAGGCTAGTTCAGATCCTCTACGAGGGTTTAGATTATTCGACAACAACCATGGTCGAAACGTTATGCAAAGGTGGGTTTGAAAATAAAACTGTCGAGGAAATGTCAATAGGGTAGAATGATCTTTTGAATCAGATGCCAAAATAACAGTTATATCAAGAAGGTTAGAAGCTTTAGAACTGAGTCAATCTAGTTGTGGAATTGAGCCCAAGTCATTTTTGGAAGGACAGACTGTTGAAGAGCAAGCCCACACTCTTTATAATAACACTAGATTTGATAATCATCAAAAGTTTGACCCTTATTCAGAAACCTATAACCCTGGTTGGAGAAACCATCCTAACCTTTCTTGGTCTAAGGGCCAAAGTCAAGGTCAGTCTAAAATTCTAAGGTTCCCCCAAGTTTTGGATATACCAAGAATCCTTCAGGACCAGTACAATTTCAGAATTTGATAGATAAGACGATCATGAGTTTAACAGAGTCTCTCGCCTTATTAAATCATGATACTAAATATTTTCAACAGTAAGTCAACCAAAGTTTACAAGAAAATCAAAAGATTGTTCAGGCTAACAGTCAGGCTAGTTCCAATTTAGAAACCCAGGTTGGTCAAATCGCTTAGTTTTTGAGAAAAAAAGAAAAAGGTAAGTTTCCTAGTCAGACCCAATCCAATCCTAGAGGACTTCATGAAGTATCTTTTGGTGAGAAATCATCAAATTGTGTGAATGCAATTAGAACCATTAGGAATGTTAAAGTGGTAGACAACAAGGTAACCATGCCTGACAGTGAGCATAGTGTAGTTCACCCTTCTGAGCCAGTAGCTGAAGAGACTGATGAAGTCTTTAAAGAGCCCGATGCAGTTCCTTATAAGCCAGATTTTGTGCCCAGAGCCCCGTTTACCCAACTATTAGCACTAACAAAGAAGGAATCCAACTTTAACGACATATTTGAGGTTTTTAAGCAAGTCACTATCAACCTTCCATTATTAGATGCAATTAGGCAGATTCCTACTTATGCCAAGTTCCTTAAGGACATGTGTACGCGAAAGCCAAATATTAGTATACAAAGAAAGCCTTTTTAGCTAGTCATGTGAGTTCAATTATCTAGAACAATACAACTCCTGAGTACAAAGACCCAGGGTCCCCAACCATTTCTTGCACAATAGGTAACTACCGTGTTGAGAAACCGTTACTTGACTTAGGAGACAGTGTGAACTTACTTCCGTACCATGTGTACCTCCAGCTAGGACTTGGTGATTTGAAACCTACTCAGAATCTCGTACATGCGCTCCATCAAAGTCTGGACGGTTTGGTTATTGAATTCTCTAGAAAGTGTGAAATTCCTGACAGGGAGTGGGTCTTTGTAAATACCCTCATTCCCTAGTTGTAATTCTCCTGAATCTATCTTCTCCTGGTAGGATGGTAAGTGAACCTATGAAATGACAATAGTTCGGATTTGACATCTCTTGGGCAGTTGGTGGACATCGTACCGACGATAAAATAATAGCTCTATCTTGTATCCACATATCTAATAGTTCAACGACTTCTTCCATGGAGAATGGAAAATCTAGAAATATAGGGTTTGTGTTTGGCTGTTACTGCGGCAGTTGTTGATGTGGAGCTTCGTCTGAGCCTTGTTATTGAGTTGGACCCGTGTCGACTTTGGATATGGAGCTGGGGATGACGTAGGGCGTTTAGTCTGTGACATTTACTGAGGTGCAGCCTTCCTCTTGGCTCATTTGTCAGTGATAGCACTTATGGACGATTTGACGAAGTATTGCTTGTTGACCAGTCGTCTGTTTTCACTGTTTTCGTTGCAGCTTCTTTCCCTGTTGGGCCTTGTTCTCTTCAACAAGGATGAAGAAGTTTTCGCGGATCGTTGGACAACCATTTGGAGATAAGAGAAAATTTAAAAATACAAAATTTCCAGCAAGGATTGCGGAATGTAATTTTTCTCTCATTGTAAGGATGTTGATTGCAGTGTGATAAATTCGACAAATGTTCATTTTCAGCATGAGGAGGTTGTTCCAAGTCTTCACAAGCAGTAAAGATAGGTTGATCTTTCCTTTCCAGTTCTCGTTCAGCATGAGTATGTGTTTTGTCTTCGTCGTCAGTAGCATTCCCCCTTGGGCGATTTTTTTTTGCTCCCTTGGCAACTGATCTGTAAGAATTCTCAAGATACAAAAATCTCGTTCTGGATCTTGATAATATCAGCTTGATTTGTGATGATATCATTTAGAATTTTCATGAGATCGGTTATAATGGTCGGACTTTGAGCATCCATAACTTCCGAAGGAGTTTGAACATGCAAGATGGATTCTGGAGTAACATGATGGATCCCATTGATGTTGTAATGCATGGAATTGAGATTGGTTGTTGGACTTGAATTGATGTTAGTCTATGATCCAGACCTAAGACCCACCTTGTTTTTAGACAGTTGAAGAATTTATTTACATATGGTTGAAGAATTAGATTCGTGACCGAGTGATTGATCTCCTACTGTGGTCGCCAATTGTTAGTACCTATAAATTTATTCTAGGAAAAAAAATATATTGTTGAAGTACTTTCTTTAGATTCGGAAATCAAAATCATACAAGGCAAGCCTAAACCACGAAAGTAGCCGTTCCGTCCTGCTTCGGTCACAAGGAGAGAAAATGGGTTGATCTTAGGGGAGGGAAGCAAAGAAAGTTGAAGGAATTTGTGTGTTGAATTGTATGTAGAGATGGAGAATAACAAAGATGTGAGAATGATCAGCTTGTTCTGTTTTCTGAATGGTTTAAGTAGCCTATTTATAATAGTTTGGGAACACCCGTTTTTCTTGTAAGTAGTGGAGGTAGTGAGGAGATGGAGAGATAAAGATTGTGGGAGGAATAGTGTAACCGCACACTTTGTCTTGAGAAGTTTCTGGAAACTTCTAGATCATTACTCCATCACCTCTTCAACTGTTATAACCGTCATCACTACTTGTATTCATCATGAGGTGTTGCCAAGCCGCATGTTGCTGTAACCAGCCGACCAAAACCCCATAAATAACCCCCCCATGTAATATGATTTGATTTCCCGTGAGAGCTAGTGGAGTCATAGCTTCAAATTCGTGAATTTTATTGTAAAATAAGTGTTATTGGCTCATTCGGGGAATTGGTAGCACAAGTGTCTTGGATGTAGCCTAAGTGATGACGCTAGCAACGAAGAATAATACTGGCATAATCAAGTAAAGGATGGCACTGGCACGAGCAAAAGAGAGGTAAGCAAAAGGAAAAGTAAGGATGGAGCACTAGCGCTGCTAGCATTGCTAAGAGCATGATTTTGGCGTGGGGGATTGGCACATGCTGGCATTGTGACCATTGACTATGTGTTGCTAGCATTAACACTTGCTAATACCGTGGCCATAACCATGGCCTGTTTAGGGCTTTTCAGTTGTATGAGATTTAATATTAGCATTATGCTTAGCTTTTGTGTAGTGCATACATAACATATTCAAGAAATTCAACCGCGGAAGTTTGCAACTTGAAATTATACTTGATACGACTCTGTAATTAGATGGTATGTATCTAGTTAGCGTTTTTTATTCAGATATGGCATAACCTCTATTCTGAATGTTCGCAATTTGTATAATCAATATATTCTGTGTTATACAAATAGTTTGCATGGATGCACATGAAATAACGAGGATTTAGTTGATTATAGATCTTAAATTTCTATGGTGCACATATATGCAAAAGAGCTACAGGGCTAATTTAGCCAGGAGATGAATATCCTTCTCGATTTTTTGTAAAATGTAGGATAAAAATAGTATTCATAATTCTGATGCTTGATCAGGAATTTATGTATATTTATTTTATGCTTCTGCAGCTAGGTGAAAAGCAATATTACAATTTTCTCCCTTGTCAAAAAATCACTATCAACACAAGGCTACATTACCTGACTCATTCTGGGTGGATTCTTTTATGACTGTGAACTATACTATCAATAGATTACTAGTCAGGAGTCTTAACTTCATTTCTCCTTTTGAAAAACTATTTGCCAAGACTCCAAATTACTCTCTACTAATAGGTTTTGTCTGCTCATGTTATCCTTGGCTTAGGCCTTATGCTACAAGTAAATTGGATCCTTGAAGTGCTTCTTGTGTCTTTATTGGGTATAGTGCATATCAAAAAGGTTATAGATGTTTGGAACCTATCTCTGGCAGAGTATATGTGTCTAGGCATGTGATTTTTAATGAAGATGTTTATCCATATGCTTCTCTCATGTCTCTTACTTCTTCTCCATCATCATCTATTACATTAGATAACTACTAATGGCAATGCAATAGTGACTCCATCTCTTCCTGTGTTAGCTATTACTCCATATATTTCACCAACTGAAGTTTCAAATACAACATCTTCTACATTTGAGTTACCTACTCATGACAACTAGACAACTCCTACTCAAGCTATTGTTGCACCAGCTCCACTCATTCAAAACAAACATACTATGTCAACAAGGGGGCAATAATGGTATATTTAAGCCAAAAATTTACTTTTCCACAAAGCATCCTCTCCCATCTGCCTTTCTCAGCTCCACCATACCCATAACTCCAACATGCTTCTCTCAAGCTAACAAAAGTCCCAAATGGAAAGTGGCCATGAAGAATAAATATGATGCTTTTCAATCCACCTCAACTAGGACCAAGGTTCCTCCGGCTCCAAATCAGAATGTGGTGGGATATAAGTGGGTATACAAAATCAAGAAGAATGCAGATGGCTCTTTTGACATATACAAATCTAAACTTGTTGCAAAAAGGTTTCATCAATTGCCACTATAAGATTGATTATGCCTTTAGTTTTTCACTTCAATTGGGAAATTCAACAACTTGATGTTAGTAATGCTTTTTGCATGGTGATCTACAAGAGGAAGTGTTTATGGAACATCCCCAAGGGTTCATTGATCCTGATCATCCATATTGGGTGTGTAAACTTCATAAATCCTTGTATGGTCTAAAACAATTTCCAAGGGATTGCTATGATAAGTTACATATTGTTCTTGTTTCACTTGGTTTTCACTCTTCTTCAGCAGATCATTCTTTGTTTATGCAAAGACTTGGAAAGAGAATGACTATCATATTGGTATGTGTGGTTGGTATTCTTATTATAGGTAACTCTATCTCCTTTTGTAATGACTTGATTAAAACCTTAAGAAAGTCATTTCCTGTCAAAACTTTAGGAGCTCTTCATTAATTCTTGGGTTTGGAAGTTAAAAGGAATGCTACAGGGTCATTTATATATCAGTCCAAGTATGCTCTATATCTCTTGGACAAAACACAAATGGTGGGTGCAAAATAGAGCTCAACTCTAGCTTCTACATCTTCTAAGATGCGCTCTGCTGATGGTGAACCTCTAGAAAATCCCACTGAGTTTAGGTCATTGGTTGGTGCACTTCAGTATCTCACATGGACAAGACCATAAATAAGTTTCTCTGTGGATCAAGTTTGTCAGTTTATGCACAAGCCAAATGCAACTCATTTGATTGCAGCAAAAAATAATTCTTAGATATATTAAAGGTACAATTGATCATGGTCTGTTCTTCTCTAAGGATATTCTCACTTTACAAGGGTTTAATGATACTGACTGGGAAGGCAATCCAGATGATAGACGCTCAACTAATGGATTTTGTATTTTCTTTGGTCATAATCCCGTATCCTGGTCTGCCAAGAAATAATATATTGTTTCTAGATCAAGCACCGAGGCTGAGTATCATGCTATTGCTCAAACTGCTGCTGAGATGGTTCGGCTTTGTCAACTGCTACATGATTTGCATATATTTCTGCCTATTCCTCCAACTCTTCATTGTGACAACATTGACAGTCTTTCTCTAGCTGCCAATCCTGTTTTCCATAGCAAGATAAATCATATTGGCTCTTGATTTCTACTTTATGTGTGAATTGGTTCAAGCAAAGTCTCTGAATATTGCTTACATTTCCACAATTACTCAACTGGCATATATTTTTACTAAAATTCTCCATGGTTCAAGGTTTCAATTGCTCAAGGACAAACTGAAGGTTTATAGCTTTAACACTCTGCAAACAGCTCAGTTTGAGAAGGGGTAATAATAATAATATCTTTACACTCTCTTTACACTCCGTTTATTTCTGTTATAACTCTATCTGTATGTACGTGTCCTTCTTGTATTGGTCATGTTATGTATGGTTGTGAGTGTCTGTAAGGTCTCTATATAAACCTTGTATGTAAGCTTGTTTGTTAATGAGACTTTATTTTCATTTTCTCAGAAACGTTATCAGTGTTATCTGAGACACAATGTTTTGAAGTTTAAACTTAACGTTAGGATTTCAATGGTAAATATAATGTAAAAAGTTAGAAAAATAGGGGCATATTTCAAAGACATATGTTTAAAATGCTTGCTTAATCAGTCGCCCGTCCCACGTCCCCATCCCTAGTGTATCTGTGACACTCATCCAATTAATTAGTTTTATATATATCAATAAAATTTTATGTTTTGGGGTGTTATTTGTTTTTATTTATGTTCGTACATATATACTAATATAAAAAATAAAAATTAACTTACGATTCGATCCTTAAAAATAAAAAACGAGTCACTTTATGATTTACGTTTTCACAATCTTACTCCCCAAGACTCTCCTACGATTATATGCCGAAGAAAACATGTAGCTTTACCGTGAAATCTTCGGTGGAAGTTGTGAGGCATCTTCAAACAGCAAGTTTTGCAGGTGCATGTATTTTATGAAGGAATCAGTTTCATCCAAACTTGGATGCTCTTAATTGGAAGTTATTAACCCCCAATGTTGTGTCACTCAACATAGGCTAACGAAAATTGGTTTTGAGCTGGCTAATCGTTGTTGCCTATGTAAAAAAGAAGACGAAAGTGTGAATCATATTTTACGGGACTATAGTATTGCTAAATGATGCGTGTCGTAAGTTAACAAATTACTTAAGCTATCTCTCACTAATTAACTAGCAATATAACGATAGTAAGGATCGTTCCCACAGAGAGCTATGTAATTGAAATGTTATTTAGTTTAGCAAAACTATAATAAATACTAAAAAGAGGAGTTGGTTTGATTAAAGTAATTAAAAGAACAATAAAAAGATAATAAAAATAAAGAGAGGATTAGGGAGTCCTTCGCCGTTAACAAACATTGACTGAATTAATATACTTATCTATCTTTCGTTAGAATCATTCATCACCAATCGTAGAATAACAACTAAATCAGTGTTATCCCCAAAACTCCTTTTATCACTGGATACAGAAGTTCTCGACTACCAGATTCTATTTTCCTGAACCACCAAGTAGTAGATCACTCAAGGCGTAACCCAATCGAATGTTTTAGGCTTTGAGAATTTAGGTTGATCCTAGTAGTTAAACTCTTAAATCAAGGTCCACTTGCTGATGTTGTCTTCACCCGCAATTGCTCCACAAAATCCCTTTGCAAGGTCTTGCAATATATACTTGTGTACAAGTCGATGGACGATTACTTATCTCATAACTCGATACTAGCAATAAACTGATTAATAGTTTAATCTAGCATGCACTCCAAACAATCTAAGAAATCAATCATAAACCCTAGGTATAGTGAAAAAAAACGATGATGATAATAACTTCAAACAAACTTGTATTAACTAATAAAGCTTCACGCTAAGAGCATTGAATTCATTCTTAAACAACAAAGGTTTAGATATTCATATTAAAAAAGAAGAATGGTTTCCCCCTAAAGGGGTAAACCCTATATTTAGATATAGAAGTTGTGATATGAGAGGTAGAATATATGAAATTACTTAAAATATATCTTCTTTGAGCCTTATATGTCCTCTTTTATAGCCTTCAACGCTTGGCCCTCAAGTATCCTCTCATTCTAGGGTTTAGAATCCAATTGGAACTAAGTTTCCTTGATTTGGAAGTCAAAATGCGTCAAACGGACCCCTTAGACTTGCCACAACTTAGCATAGTTATTTTCCCACAGGCAATGCCGGTTGTTGGTAAAACTTTCTACCACAAAACTTTCTACATTCGGCATAGATGAGTTTCTTATGAGCAATTCGACTTTTGATCCAATTCTCTGGCACAAAAATTCCTACAGTAGATGTGTTGCTTATGAGCAATGTCGACTATTAGTGTAACTCTTTGCCCTTTTTCGTGCCACAGTCGGCATTGGTGTGTCGCTTATAAGAATGACGACTGTTGAGCTAGAGGTGACCTTTTCTTCGTCTCGACTTTTTTTTCCCATAATTTCTTCGTCCAAACTCGGAATGACCTCTTTCTTTTTATATTCATTCGTATTCTCGTTCTCTTCAAAATGGTATTAAGAACTCCTGGATTTGGATGAGTACAATTTGTCTTCGTCCCTTCTCCATTGGTAGACTTCAATTCCTTGTTTCTTTTAAGCACTTTGTAGCTTCTTTTTGGATGATTCACCTAATATAGCGCATAAGATAGAAAACAAGAGTAATAACAAGTAATATGCAAGAATTATAGATAATACTAGTATGAATTTGACACTAAAAACATGTGAATTATGCACTTGTCACTAAACAGTGTTGGAGTTGGCTTAAGAATATCTTCAGAACGACTCCGGTTAGCGATTTTAAAGCTTGTTATAAGGCGATGAAAGGGAGGAGCAATATGGTTAAAGGTTTGTGGTTAATAACCATTTTAAAAACTAGAGATGAATTGTGGAAGGCTAGGAGCAGCTTTTTATGAAGGGGACATAGTGGATTTCACACTCTTAAAACTAAGAATCATTTGATGGTTTCAAGCTACTCCTGTAGGCTTAAGTCTTATATGAATAACTGTTGTGATGATCTTGTTATTCTCAATTTATTTAAGGTCAGTTATCGCAATGTCATATCCAGAGATCCAGTTGAATACGTTTGGATTCCACCGGAAGAGGATGCTATCATGTTGTGTTGTGATGGAGTTGTAGTTATAAACCCAGGCTTGGCAGGTGCAGGCTGAGTGCTTACAGACAGTCAGTCTGCTTGTCTAGGAGCGTTGGCAGTTGGTTTGGGTGTTAATACTAACTACTCTGTGGAAATTGAAGCTATAATAGCTGGTTTGGAATGGACCCTTGATTGGGCAGTTAGGTGGATGTGGATAAAATAGTTGTGGCGTCGGACTCAAAGGGTGCATTTTTTTTTTTTTGATAACTAAAAGAAGATTACAAGGGGCCAAGCCCTAGCATCACTGAACAAAATACAAAAAATAATGACAAACAAATAAACGGAGAAGAGAAAGATCAGAGAATCATTGAAGCATCCACTTTGTGTATTCGAAGAAGACCAATGAATCTAAAAAAAAATGGTGTTAGGAGTGATATCCAACCATTTTGATAAAGTTTCTTCTTTAAGAAGATATACTTCCATGAATAGGAAATGATTTTCCCTTTCTTTAGTGATTGATAATAAATCCCCAGACCCTAGATCTATTTCTGCTTGAGCTTCTAGAGTCCGCTGGAAAAATACTTCAATCAACTCAACCCGACTTGATAAATCTTACCAAAAATTACAAAAGAACATCAAAGGGTGTAGTTTCATCTTTTATTAGTGGTAGCGTTCCTTGGAGAGTGATTGGGCTTTGGCGAAGGGTTCAAAGAAGATACACAGAGATTTCTTTCAGGCATGTTTGTAGAGAAATACATTTTGCTGCGGATACCTTGTTTAAATATGCTGCACAATTACAACAGGGTGCCATTATGGAATTTCATGGTAGACCGGATTTCCTCAAATAAATTGTTTTCAAAGGGCCTTCTTAGCCTGGCTAAATTGGAGCCTACGCGAATTATTTTGGCCCTACCAACTTTTGTGTCTACCCATATTAGTAGATAAGGGGTGTCTATTTTTGCATGAAAATACTAAATTACCCTTTACAAAAACCTAAAATTACAAACTAAAAGTAAAACAAATTACTTAAACTTATTAATCTAACCAATTTCTTATTCTTCATCAACCAATTCTTCTTCTTCTCTTATATTATTTTCTCCTTCTTCTTCTCTATTTCAAACCAAAACATCGTCAAAAATCGACGATTCAAAAAACAATTAGTCGTATTTTTTCTTCAATATAATGAAAATGCCAAAATGAATGAAGTTTCCCTCTGGAAGATCAACTGAACCTAGTGGAAGCGATCCAGATATTGGATTAGCAATTCGAAATAAACAAACAGTTACGGAGGAGGAAGACGAAGAAACTCTTAACTCGATACAACAAATGGCTCGAATCAGGTACTTTTCTATCATCCCATCACTCTAAATTAGGTTTCAATCACATACCGATACTCAAAAATTGAAAATTTTGATTTCTGGGTTTTATGTGAAACCAAGAATCGTTCGATGTTCATGTCCACAACGAACGATTCCAAATTGAATCGTTTGATGTTCATACCTCCTCGAACGATTCCAATGTAACTGAGAAGATATGAAACATCGACCCAGAATCGTTGGATGTGGACATTAACATCTAACGATTCTAGGTCGAGAAGAAACTGAACATTTATGTGAATCGTTGGATGTGGACATCACAATCAAACGATTCAAGGTGGAGAAGAAACCCCATGTTTTTGTTGTTTTTTAACCTAGAATCGTTGGATATGAACACAAACATAGAACGATTCTGAACTATATCAGAATCGTTGGATGTGGACATCCATATCTAACGATTATGGATAATAAAAAACCCAATATTTCTGTTATTTTTTTAGTCTAGAATCATCGAATATGAACACCAATATTGAACGATTCGTTAGTCTATAATACTAGAAATCGTTGGATGTGGATGTATCATGGCGGCCGATTCTACTCTTGGAATTCCTAATTCACTTGAATTCGATTGTTGATTATCGTATGTTGTCGTTCTCTTTAGGGATAAGGGAAAGAGAAAGGTATCGGAAAAGAAAGCAAAAAAAACAACATGATCTTGCTACTCCTCAAAACTTGGGACCTCGTCGAAAGGGTGGTAAGAACTTGGGGGCTAAGCACCGTAGATGTTCGGAGGGCAAAGCTAAAACGGTCTCCATCAATGAACCACCTAAAATGGAGCACCAAGGAAAAGAAGATTCTTCTTCTTATGATAGAGAATCTGATAGAGCTCAAGGTGAAGAGGAAAGTGATAAGGAAGATAGCAAGAGCAGTGATGGAGGAGAACTACCACAACAACCACCACAAGAAAAACAAGGAGATAAAGGTGCACCACTGCCAGGAAAGGAAAAAAAAGAAGAATACTTGCCAAAACCTGAGATGTTGTTAAGTTACGGTCCCAATGAGCCCATTCATGGGTTACCGGGTGACGGGTGAGAGTTTCTATGGGGGTACGAGCACAGTTGGTATGCTAAGATCAATGCAACCATGGTAAGTATCTCAACCTAATTGTATTTATCGTCTACTTTTATTTAAGCTTAATGTATTTTTTAATTTGGCGTGATATGTTATTTAGGATCACGTCGATGTCGTGCGTCTTCTAAAACACCAATTGTCAATCAAAAAATGGAGTTATGGCCGTTGGATGGAGAAACATTCAAAGTAAAAAGTATCATCGAAGGAACGGGGTTGATGTTTGGAGTCGAAAACTTCGTGGTTTGGTATGACAAGCCCCTTGTTTCTGCCTTCCTCGTGAGATATTATACGAAAACGGATACTTTTCATCTTTCGTTTGAGAAAATGACCATAACCGTAAACGATGTGCAGTTGATCACGGGTCTCAGCGTTTGAGGTAAAGCCGTAAGGGGATCCAACTACCAAAATGAGGTAGATTGGAAGGACATCTACGAGTTCACCTCTAAGGTGTTTGGTTGGGATGCAGATAAGACCACGAGGGAGATGACGGTGGTGAAAGACAAAAAGAAGAGAATATTCCATCTCAACCACCTTAGGGAAGAGTTCTCGGGAACAAAGGATCTTCAAGAAATAGGTGAGAGGACCCCGCATCGTATCACTGCTACCGCCACCACATATATTCTCTACATCTTGGGATCTGTTATCTTCCCCGACGTTTCCGGTTCTCGGGTGAACGCCAACTACATCTAGCTAGTGGAACCATTGGAGAAAGTGAGCGAGTACTCTTGTGGCACTGCTTTCCTTGCATACTTTTTGAATGAGATGAGAAAGTGTAATAGGGTAAACGGAACCCAAGTCGAAGGGAATGTGGCTCTTCTCCATAGTACAACCCGACAAGTGTTGTGATGCAATGTAGTGTTGTGCAGAAGATCCCTAATGGAGTCAAATTCAAATTTAACAAGGAGAAATGTAGTTCCCTTGAGAAGGATATTGAGGTTGTCCACAGTCCTTTACCAGCTCAAACTATTTGGGAGAATAGGTTGGCTAACGCTTGCGGAATGGGTAGGCCTGCTGAGTTCTATGTTGAAGCCATCTCGGCGTATATGCTGTGGTACCTCAACGTTTCTCACACTCGTATGATACGAATAGATGAGAGGCCCTCGATCAAGGACCGAGATAGAGCTTTCGATGTTCTGGTATGTGTTGTGGTCTGTTATGGTCTGTTACTAGGGTTTAACATGAACCTTAAATTGTTTGTTGTTTGAAATAAAAACAGAGAAGACGAATCACGTACTTGATCAACAAAGCAAAAATGTGTATCGAGAAAGGAGAACATGTTGTGGCGAAACAGGCAAAGATTGAAGAATACCAGGCTCTGGAGAATGAACGAGTTGGTGCTATCTTTAGGGAGGTGGCGGAGCCGGTGCCAATAAAGAAACAAAGAGTGAGAAAGTCTGGTCGGGGCGAATCAAGCTGTGGACAAGGACCTTCCAGACGAGGTCGAGGTGGTCGTGATCGTGGGGAAGACGGTGATGTGGTTGAATGAATGCTTTCTTGTTTTTCAAACTTATATCTTTCACTTTGGATAATTATGTCTTTAATTTATGTTTGTCGTTCGGATTTAAACATATGAATAATTAGGTTTATTAGTTTATGAAGGAACAAATTTAGTTGGTTTTAAAATTGTTGTGTATGATAAGACACGATAAAAGAACTACAATTCGTGCCAATTTATCATTGGAAATCTGGATGTTTTTTTGCCAGAATCGTTCGACGTGGATAAACCTATCCAACGATTCTGAACAGGAAAACCAGAACTTTTTCCAGGTATTCAGAATCAGTTGATGTAAATGTTCATATCGAACGATTCTAGGCAGAGAAAAAAACCAAAATCTCTGTTGGGTTTTTAGCCAAGAATCGTTCGATTTGGGAATCCACATATAACGATTCTAGGTGGAGAAAAAACTTTACTTTCTGTTGGTTTTTTATCCTAGAATCGTTCGATGTGGACAACCGTAAAGAACGATTTTAGACGGAGAAAAGACAAACTTTCTGTTGGTTTTTTAGTCTAGAATCGTTCGATGGGCTTGATAGCATCGTTCTATATATAGTTCCACATCGAACAATTCTAAGCTAAAAATAACATGAAAAAATGGCATTTTCTCTTCTTAGAATCGTTCGATGTGGACAACCATATCGAACGATTCTAAGAAGATAAAATGCGATTTTTTTATTTTGTTTTAGCTTAGAATCGTTTGATGTGGAACTATGTATAGAAGGATTCCATCAAGCCTGGTGTTTGGCATTTTCGATAACCCAAGAATCGTTCGATGATGTATTAATATCAAACGATTCATACATAATATTTCACCTAAATTCTAAGTTTTTCGAAAAAAATAGCCGTTGGGTCTACCTCTATATAAGAAGGACCTCTATCCCTGATCCAACTTGCCCCAAACTTACGTCTTTTACTCACTCCCACTTCATCGAATACTCAAATAGAGCAGGGAAAATGGATTGGGAACCAGATAAAGTTTTGAAGCTCGTCAAGTCGTTCATTCCCGTCTTCCGCGAACGCCCATTTGAAATTTATTCGATGTTTTGGAAGAGAGTCAAAGAATTCTTCTATGACCGTACCGGGAACCCTAACCATCGCAAATGGAGAGACCTAACGTCTAGATTCTACATCATTAAAAGCGAAATGCGAGAGTTCCGTAAAATTAGAAGAATGTTTCACGAGCATCATTCTCAAATTTCTAATAGTGAGAAAGTGAGTAGTTCAGCATGTTTATCCCTTTCTTATCGTTTGATGTTCGCATATTAATGTGTAATCGATTTGATTTCAGGAAGAACAATTCCATAGCCTATGACGAATTCGAAACGGAGAAAAAATGTTCATGCACGCGAGGGAATACGCCGTGTTGAACCAACGTGCTCGGAGGTTCATTAACGATGTATTAATGTACGAGCTTCAAGAATACGCGTACTAGATCATGTAACGCAATGCGCTAATATCCTAAACTATATAATGCAATGCGTTAATTTCCTAAACTATGAATGAAATTTGTCTTTTATGAAAGTGTAGCAGAATCGTTTTATAATAATACTTACATCCAAAGATTATTAGAATCGTTCTTTATGAAATCTATCGATTCTGGTGTTCTTCGTGATTGGAGAACACCAACCCAGAATCAGCATACGATATCCTTCGTATCCACAGATCCTGGGTTGACTAACTTCAAAAAGAAATCGAAATTTCCGAGATTTTTTGTAAGTTTTGATAATTACTTAACACTGGTTGATCTCACAACTAACATGATTAAACAACTACTAATTAAATTAATTAATATTAATTAACCATATGATAAATTAGGTATTGCCATAAATAGTTAAATAAAGGTTTGGGCATTATTTCATAATGATCCTATTTTATCTTTAGTTATAGAGCCAAAATAATTTGCATACGCTCCAATTTATCTGACTTTTTGTGCTCACTTTAATACCCTTGTATGTTTGGAAACTGTTAATAAATTTTTAACTTAACAAAAAAAAAATAAAAAAAAATGATTCTTCCTCCCCCGGCGATTTGGAAACCCCAAATACTACATTAAAATCCCCAAACTATCCCACGGCTAACTCAATATGAAAATTAAATCTAAACCAGCCCTAAATTTTCATTATGCTCGTGAAACATAACGAGCGACTCGTTGGAGGTAGTAAAAAATCCCTAGCGTCTTCTTTGCTCGATTAAGGCAGTCTAAAACTCGGTATGAGTTTCTTTTCCCAGGTTAAAGTTTCTCTTTTCTAATTCTATTTGTGTTTTAGTAAATAATAATGTGATGTTTGATTGAATTCTGCAAATTATAACGAGACTCATTGTTATGTATTTTCGTGAACCCAAGTGATGTTTAATTAAGTAATTTTTTAGTTGTCATGGATTGCCAAGGACTTGCCAGGCCAGGATGTTCTTAGGGGTTTAGCTTAATTTTTTATTGGGATCATTGGGTAATTTCATTACTATGTCTTCTGATAACACTTGCAGAGAGAAACAGTGACATTTCAGAATTGGGACTGCTGAATATGAGAAACAGGGAATTTGATTTTTTTAGTTTTAGTGATGAGCTAAATAAAAAGTATTCTTATGAATCTTATCACTTGATTCTTCTTCAGACACAAGAAATACTGATCTGAATTTTTAAATTTTGCTTTGTAAATACCAAATGAATCAATCAAAACTACACTTCTATGAGGTGTTCCTTCTTTCTTGTTTTACATCTGGTCTGGCTGTGGAGTGATTCAGCAGATGGTGTCATGCTGCAGAAGATGAATTTTTGTTCATAGCCCAGCCATCAACACTTCAATACTCGTAATGTGAGTGTTAACACTTAACTTTATAAACTGTTGGTTAAAACTCAATGACACAATGCCTAAGGTATAACACTTTAATGTCAACCAACAAATGATTTGATCATTCTAGAAGGAAATGACGTTTGTGGCTGATGTGTAGCGATGTTGTGTATAGAAGACTTTATCGATTCACAGTGTTGGTGCTTATACAAGCCCCTCGATGTAACCATGGCACATGAACAGTACTTTCAGAATCTTTTAAGCTACTAGAGCAAATATGTATTTATCCAGTTCCATAGGTTCATTATATAATATGGGCAGCGTAGTTTGAGTTAATAGTTTTTAATTTTGTTCTTTTTATTATATTATCTAAAAAGGAAACTGTGAAGGTGTATGACAAAACTAATGTATTCAGTTTGGTAACTGAGATGTGATATGATCTGAGGTAATACGGAGACACAAAATACCCTGCCTATTAGTTACTTCACATGAAAACTCAACCCTGATTTTCAAGACGGAAGTCATGTTTGTTGATTTAGATTGAAGAGTCTGATGAAGTTTATCTTTCTGAATCTGTAAACCTAGAAAGTCAATACTTAAATCTAATGTTGAACTTGTGGTGTCCTCAGGAAAGAAAATATTTGAAGTTGAGTGGTCGAGTATTCTATCCAGAGTTTCAAACTCGAATGGTATTTGCTGTATTTTCTATTCCCATGCTAGTCTTGTCTATGACTATGCAATGTAAAGATTTGATTTGTTTGTTACCTTGATTCCCCTCCTCTTTGGCGTCGTTCTTGTAGGCTTCGTTCTAGTGTTCTTTATAGTTGCCACTTGATATCGTATTTATATATGTATTTGTTAGGCCCAGTTTGCTCTGCCTTGTTTTTTCACTTTCTAGCGCAATTCACAGAACTAGGTTTCCTCGGAATCACTTACTTGTTCATTCTTGCTTATGTTGTTTATCTATGTCTATGCTTATAAAACTGGAGTGCTTTCTATTAGACCCAGCGGCCAGGATACACTCCTGGCTTTACAACTAGCGGCTGTGATTCCCCACACCCTCCAAGTATAATCTCAGTTCCACCGATCCAACGGTCATGCGTCATCTTTGCTGCAACTAATGGGTAATCAATTCCTCCTCCACCTCTACGGATTGAATGCCATTACTTCTTTTCTTCTTTTCTTCTTTAACCTTTCTCTCTTCATTAACGGAGCAAAAACCTAGGAATAGTTCACCCTTTTATCTCCCTTTTCAACACAAGAAGCTCTATCGGTCAAATCTGTGCAATGAATAACCTTCTGATCTTCCTCTTATTGAATGATTCTCACCTTTTTCTTCGCTTCAAATGGCTTCTCCTCTTATCCTATTCGATCATTTCCACACTTTAACATGTAGGTTTTCTCTAATTCCTTTCTTCATCTTTTGCTACAGGTTTTACAAAATTTTGTTCACTGTGTTGTATATGGTCTGTCCATGGTGCTTCAATTTGAATTCAATATAATTTTATTGGTTAAAATTAGGTTTGGGTTGTTTATCTGTAGATGTATTTGATGTATTTTCTCCATGCAACATTCCCTATCCCCTCTTAGGGTTTCATTGTTGATTTATTTTGTACCTTTGATGGATTTTGGGATTTGAGTTATTTTGTAAAAGATGTGTTTCGACTGATTCACATGATATTGTTGTTTTGCCATCTAACAGCTTTACCAGAACGTTGTAGACCTCCATTGATGAAAAAAGATTTTGTTTTTGGATCTGCTTGAAAAAAGTAGTAAACTGATGTTTTTTACATGTTCGACAAAATGTCCCAACTTCATTGTTGATTTATTTTGTACCTTTGATGGATTTTGGGATTTGAGTTATTTTGTAAAAGATGTGTTTCGACTGATTCACATGATATTGTAGGGGTTGCAAATTTTGATGTTGTTGTTTTGCCATCTAACAGCTTTACCAGAACGTTGTAGACCTCCATTGATGAAAAAATATTTTGTTTTTGGATCTGCTTGAAAAGAGTAGTAAACTGATGTTTTTTACATGTTCGACAAAGTGTCCCAACCAATCATGTTAGCTTGATTAGTTGCAGGTGATAATTAATCTACACTCTACTAACAGTTTACTTATAGTGCTATATGTTGACTCATATATGGGATTAGAATCGTATCCTGTGTAATTGAATCCGGTATTATTCTCTACTGCTGTTTTTGTTCTTCGCAAGCTGATCTATCACCCATCTTAATTTCAGAGATATATTAATTGAGTATTGGAAGCATATTACTAAGTTGGCAGATACAGTTACTGGGTTGTTATAGGAGGCTCTAGGATTAGAATAAGACCACCTTAAAAGAATTTTTACTGATTTCTTGGTGCTTAGTGGTCATTACTATCCAGCATGCCCTGAACCTGAACTAACCTTAGGGACAAGTAAGCATTCAGACCTGAGTTACTTTACACTTCTTCTCCAAGATCATATTGGCGGACTACAATTTCTTCATCAGGATCAGTGGGTTACTGTAAAACCCATCTCTGGAACTCTAATAGTAAACATCGGAGATCTTCTTCAGGTAGATAAATGTTTCTCACTCAGTAGTTATAACTAATACGAGTTAATTTATGTTCTGCAACCCTCATTATCTGCTGCATAATTGCCTAAGTAGACTTACCTTTCCATTTCAAACAGCTTATCAGTAATGACAAGTTCAAAAGCGCTGAACACAGGGTACTAGCCAATCGCGATGGACCAAGAGTATCAGTGGCATGTTTTCTGAGTACAAAATTCAGTGACAACACAAAGATTTATGGTCCTTTGAAAGAGATACTATCAGAGGAGAATCCCCCTATTTACAAATATATTACGATGAATGAATACACTGATCATTACTAACCTCACCATCCGAAGGGGTTAGTAATGAAACTCTCAGCTTCTTCTAGATCTTTTTAAATACAGTGGGATGCAACAATACGCCTAATCACTTACTAATTCTATTTTTGTTTTTTGTTTATCAACAGAGGATATATGGCCCCTGAATATGTGATACGAGGAACAGTAACTGAGAAAATAAATGTATACAGCTTTGGAGTATTAACACTTGAACTCATGAATAGAAAAAATAGAATTCAATGGAAGACAAATCATGAAAGCACTTCCCTTCTAGATTTGGTAAGTTAATTCTTTTTTTCATTTTTCTCGAAAAGAAAGAGAAAATGGTTTGAAAATTGCAGTTTAGATTTTATTCGTCTTGGTTAGATGTGTGAAATTAGCTAATTAGTTAGATGCATGAAATTAGGATTTCGATCAATAATATGCAACTCGCTAAATTCTGTATCTTCTCTGGGGGGGACTCGAGTTGAGGTACTCGGTTATGAAGTAATGGGAGAAGTGGTAGGATGCAGCTCTTTAAGGTTGATTGTGAACCAATGGTCTAGAGATGATGAAACCTCCTTCTTGATAGAATGCTGCAACTGCTCCTGCATTCCCATGCAACTTTTCGACGTTCAGACATCTCTTGACTTAGTTGTGCCATGTGACCCCTCAGATCGTATATCAGTTCCATTTCCTATAAATAATTGCAATCTATTTATTAAACGCATATGAAAATTTTCATTTGAAATAAGAAATGTATGAAATTCTGACCAGTGAACGATGCCCAGTGAAAGAGATGATTGTGGGCTATCTTCTTCATAAGAATGAGAGGACTGGGGTTCTTGAAAGGATGTAGATACATAATGGTCACCATCACTGACAACGTTCTCTGGATATTCACTCCGAGAATAACTCTCTCTTGGAATGTTCGCATTCGGATGGCCCTTGGATCAGCAAGAGCTCTCGAGTAAGTACCACTGTTCTGTGCAGCACTTAGTACCGTGGTCATCATACCAACAACGCACTGCTGGTATTCTCCTGCTCAGATATATTCATTACTTGAAATGATCTATATTGTCTCTATGATAGCTATATCTTATACTCGATGAATTTATTCTGGCCGGAGACCCCTATTCCTTAGATTTATGCTAAAATGAGTATGTGCTGTTCTACCTTACGAGTACTTGAGATACCAAAAAAGAGTAAACCTTAAATTTTTTAATTGGTCACGATATATTCAAAAAATTGCCCATACCCCATGTGAGGTTGTGACCTGAATTTTGCTTCTGATTAACATTGAATCTCGAGCGACAGAAAAACATGTGATATATGCATACGTTCGCTTTTGGTATTACTCATAATACTTTCTAACTTTCTTTTGTTTTGTTTGCTCTATCTGATGGTTTTTGTTCTTTAGATTCAGGTGGGAATGAAACTGATAAGGTAGCTCAAGGTGTTGGGAATGCTTCAGTTAATGCTGCTGAAGCTGTTTATACAACTTCAAAAGGTAATCTCATAATCCATATGGTCTTCTGCTTAATTGAAGTGTATATGATTTATGTAGTGAGTGTTAAAGAAAATGATGAAGAAAGGATGTAGTAAAGGGACATTACACAATTAGACAAAACTTACCACATCTTGAATGGTTTGTTGAGTTGGTAAATAGGCAAAAGTCATTGATTTGAGAATGCTGTGTTGCAGTGGTGAATTAACCTAGGGACCTCGAACCTATAAGGGTGTGGTGGTTTGTTAAAGGTTTAGTTTTTACCTCTTGAAGTACCCATTGACGTGTGGCTATAGGTCGAGCGACGCGACAGAGTTTGATGTGGTTCTGCGATAATGTTGTGTTATTTTAGTGTAATTTAGTATCGCCCAGGAGCTAAAGAACATTTCCAGGAAATAGAAAAAAATCCATCAAGGGTGAGGTCTCGAAGCACCTTTAGCAATGTAGTCGAAGTCCAGACTGATGAAGAAGAATTATGTTTGACCCTATAACTTATTTCTCATTACTTCTTTAGGGTTTTGGTGTTAGCTTTCACCGTTTGCTTAGTAAACTTATTTTGAATAAATTATGTGTATAACTTTCTTAAAATGCAGCTCATACAAAAATACTTAAGATGTGATCTCAACTTACCCGCCCGCAGGCCACAAAAGGTATCATCATTAGGCACGAGGACTGCTCCAAGTGTTTTCGATCCCTGACATATTACAGTATGCAAGACCCCAACGACATATTACAGTACCCGTAAAGAAAGGTAAAGCGACCTTACCTATTTTTGATGTTGACAATCGGAAATCCATCTCCCAAATTCTAATTGTCAAATGGGATCCAACAAACCAGGTTAGTTTTACACCCACCTTTTGTACAGGTGTGCCCAATTTATCCCTGAAAAACAAAGACTCTTTCTGGATTTCCTGATATATGTACATACGAGGACTGATTTTGTACAAACGGTAACCATGTTAGGCTGTATCTTTATTGACTACAGTTCTCTGGGGTACTTTTTGCAGTTCCCTATAACTGCCATACGAGAAATTATAGTTTTAAAGAAATTGCATCATGAAAATGTGATTAAGCTTAAAGAGATTGTAACCTCGACAGGTACAAATGTACCTCCTTTTTATTTTAGTTCTTCCCATTTTGATTCGTAATTGCTTTTCATTGCTCACAACAGTAGTTCGTTTCTCACTGAAATATTAAGGTTTCTAAATCTTTATTGTCTTCCAGGACCTGAGAAGGATGAGCAAGGGAAGCCAGGTGCGTAAGTTCACAATTGCATTAATTTTTCAAGGCCTTCCATTACCAGGATGCGGTATCGGGTAACCACACTGCCCCAACATCTTATTATCCGTATTCGTCGGTTTTTTGAAATCATTTGGTTTGAATTATGCCGTTTAGGTAGTTCTCCAAACTATTGTGATTAGTTTTGCTATGTGTATGAAGTGAGAGTGAGGGTTCTCCAAACTATTGTGATTAGCAGAAGGAATGGATCGACGGAGATCTGTTATGAAATTGGAAATAACATGCACATGTGGAGATACTTATAATATCGGAATCTATGAGGATGATGGGGTTATACCTTACAAGTATCTATGTTATTTAGCAACTTATGCCCGATTCTGTCATGGACCTTTGAAGTTGACATTGGAAAATTCAGAACCCAACAAAGTGTTTCTCATGTTATTTCGACCTTAGTTGAAATTACACTTCAATGAAGATGTTGATTTTTTTTGGGGGGACAAGATACATAGTTCTTTTGTATTGTCTATAATGTCTAGGACTAAAGAAAAATACACCTCACAACTAATTTGTTTTTTTGGATGCTATGCTATGATGTTATAATATTTACAACATGTAGCGGAAAGCAATGAACATAGGAACTTAATGTAATTATGATGATTTTTTGTAATGAAGTGGCGTTATCTTTATGTGCTTAACAGTTCAGGAACTATCCCTGTCTCTTTTTCTTAATATTTAATCTGGATATTTGACGAAAAATCATGGTTTGTCTGTGGTGAATAATGATAACATGTTTGGTGTTGATTTTTATTGGTTATAGGTCTACGCACATCTACCGTGTGATATAAATTTCTCAGTGTTGCAAATTTTAGAACAAAATAGAGTTTGTAAGAATGTTTATATTAAACACATCGAGCCCTTGAATGTTTGGCAATCTCTCATATGATTTATTTTTTTCCTGAAATATCTCTCATATATGATTTTTTTTTCTACCAATATATATGGTAAAAAATGGTTGGAAAAATCTATGGGTTCTCCAGATTCACAAGCAGTTGGTCAGATTCAGTTGAAAGCGAAACTGAGCAAAAGAAGGTGAATCAGAAGAAAGTATTATAAATTTGTAATTGGAACTATCGAATTCCTTTTATTAGGCATGTAATTGGGCCTAAAGTACAATGACAATGAAAGATTCTTGGTGGACAATAAAGTTTGTATTTATACAAGTGGGTATGGACTTATAATCATACGGTAGTTCACCTCTGTACAGTATTCTATTAACCTGAAAATGTGATTGTACTGAATGTTCAAAGAATTTCTATCTAGGATATAGTATTATAAGCCAATATTCCGCAATGTTAGAAACCTAGCAAATGACCATGTGAAATTGTCCGTACTGACCGGACACAAATGATACCCTAGTTAGCTATATCCGATGACACCTATGTAAAGTGCTTTCATAGCTCAGCTAATTAGGGCACCCGTTTAGTAACCGGAGGTTTTGAGTTTAACTCACAATGAAAGCTGCTGAAAGCATTTGTTCAGATTTTATTTTTCCACCCTAAATTAAAATGCTCTTAATAAAAGCATATGTTTAAATATTATTGTCCACACTAATTAAAATGTATGTACAAAGAGAATAGTGTATGTGTATTAGTTTGGTCTCGTCACGTATTGAATATTTGCATTGGCTTTCTCTCTTTCCATCTCTGGAATGGAGATTGATTTTTCTTTTAAATATACTAAAAAGTTTTTTCCATCATGGTTATCTTTAAATTATATTTTTTTAATAAAATGAGCTATTTAATGTTTAGTACCCAACAAATATTCAAAGTTAGAGGATTTTAATATTTTTTATTTTCAAAGGATAACTACCGTCTTGATGAAAACTGAAAGCATGTGTTTAAATTTTATTTTTTCAGATTGAATTAAAATGCTCTTGATGAAAACGTTTGTTTAAATTATATTTTTCCACGCTAGATTAAAATGTAAATGCAAAGAAAATATTATATTAGTTTCGTCTCATCTCGGTATAAGCATTTGCATTGGTTTGTCTCTCTCCAGCTCTTTGTTAGGATTGATTTTTTTTTTAAAATACACTAAAATCTCCCTTCGATCGTTTAGACAATGTAATAATGGTTTAAAATTAAGAAATTTTTATACTTCTTTTTTTCACTGGATAACTTACTGAACATAATGACGTTACTTCCAGTATGGATAATCTGCATTTCCCTAAGGTTAATAATAAAGAAAGAGTAATGATGAAAAAATGGATTTTCTGAAAAGGAAGTGTATTATGTAGTGAAGCATATGGGAAATAAATGTTGGGAGAATTACCGATCTGCGATGTTATGTACAATATATAACCTACACAAGCAATCAATACACAATATCTAAATACGACGAAATAACGATAATCACACAATACCAAGAATTACGTGGAGAAACCTCTTCAATGAAAAGGGTAAAAAATCACGGACAAACTTCCACTATGACAAATAATGGGTTATAATGTCTTCTCCTAAATTGGAGTTTAACACAACTTCAATGTGCATATAACACTTAGATAACAATGCCAATTTTTCTACCCACCATTAATGGTGGATCAACTAATCAACAAAATAAGGAAAATGATAAACTTATTGCTAGGGCTAGAACAAAGCCTAGAAATCACCAAAATTGGATAAAAAAGAATCATTCAAACTTTATGGATTAACGTCAGCAAGATATTGCCAATAACTTCCTTATCAAAAACTTTCCCCCCCTTAAACTTCAAGTATTTTCTATCTTTACTATTCCTCCTTCCCACGATAGCAACAACAACACTTCTTTTCTCTATTTTTTTTTCTCGAAAAAAGGTTTTCTTTTTATTTTTAGTTATATAAATTAACCTAGCATAGATTTTATTTGGTGGCTCCCTTTAAAGGTTAAGGGATAACTTTGCTGGACCATAAAAAAAGAATATAGGCCTAACAATATCCCTCTCACGACTTATGACGAGGTACCCGTCACCACCAAATCTAACCTGCTGCAAAAGTGGACATGTTTGTACTTCGGTAGTGATTTTGTCATCATATCAGAATCATTTTCATATGTATATATGATTCTTCTCAACCTGAAAGACTTTCTCATCGAGAAATTCTTGTATCTACTAGTACCTGATATTGATGTACTTCGATCTCGAGTGAAGACTCGAATGCTTTTTGAAATAAATGTCCCTCTGGCTGTCGCAATAAAAAGTATATTTTTGTCACTTTACGCCGAGTTCTCCAACAGACCTCTTCATCCATATCATGTCTTTGCAACTCTCTGTAATTGTTAGATATTTTTCCTCTGTAGTAGATAATGCTACACATATTTGCAATTTGGATTGTCAAGACACAACTTCTCATGCTTATGTAAATAAGTAACCCGATGTCGACTCCAGGATGTCTTGAGCACATGCTAAATCAGATTCTGTGTATCCCACTAACTCCAGCTTATCACCACCATAACACAAACACATATTAGAAGTAACTCTTGGATACCGTAGTATCCATTTCACTGCCTCCCAATGCTCCATACCAGGATTAGCTAGTAATATGCTTACCATTCCAATTGCATAAACTATATCCGCCTTGTACATATCATGGTATACATCAAACTACCAACTACAAATGCATATGAAATTTCCTTAATTTTTTGTTTCTCAATATCATTCACAAGATATTGATCACGAGTTAACTTAAATTGGTTTGAAGTGGAGAACTTACCTGCTCCTCCTTATCCATTTTGAACCTTTGCAATACCTTATCAAGGTAGCTTTTTTATGATAGCCAAAAATTCTTTGTTTTTCTATCATGAGAGATTTGCATGCCAAGAATACGGTTTGCTGGACCCAAGTCTTTCATAGTAAAATACTTGCTCAAATCTGTCTTCAACCTGTCAATTTTTTTTTTATCTTTTCCAATAACTAACAAATCATCAACATGTAGTAAAAAAATAAGAAAATCCCTACCAGCAATTTGTCTGGTGCTGGGACTATCCCACTGCCGTCCAAGTGCGGGCGTCATAGCTAGCGCAAAGAGTGGTCTGGCACTGGGACTACCCCAGCATCGTGCAAAGTGAACAAGAGTGGTCTGGCGTTTGGACTAGCCCAGCGCCGTACAAAGTGGGCACTAATTATGCTAGCATCGAGAAGGTTCTAGCGCTGAGATAAGCCCAGCGTCGCATAGTGTGAAGCTGGTGGTGTGTACCAAAAAGAATAGGGACTTGGCGTTAGGCTTATCCCAGCGCCATGCATATTAAGGTTGCAAACATTTTTACTTTCTATTGGTGGCATGGGAAATCCTTCGCCATTCGCACTTGGTACCATTGATACATGCTACTGGGGGCATGGGAAATCCTTTTCGTGTAAGCATTAACATTTTTGGCGGAATCACGGTAGAAAAGCTATTATCACATAATACCAAGGAATTCAACTGGGGAATTATTGCACTTGGTGTAGGTTCAAATTGTGCTCTTTATGCCGGTGGATATCCATCTAGGTGCATGACATTCATTCGAGAATAAGGTAAAAAAAAAAGAATAACACAAAGCGTATTTTATATATGTGGGTGTGTGTGTGTCAAATAGTCCAGGAAGAATTGCATCAAACACTAATAAATTCTTCAAAATTCCAGTACATATATTATATGTACATTGAATATTACGAGTTCATCTGGGTGAAGCTTTAATACGTATGCAAATGTATATATATTTAGAGGGAGGCTACATAATCAATATAGAGTACCTGGAGTTATTAGCATATTTGTATTCTTAATTTCTTGCGGAATGAGAAATAAAAATACAATATATATGTTTTCGATACAGGACCAAAAACAGATATATTAATTTTATATTTTTGCTACAAAAGAGAGATTATTTTATAGTTTTCTTCTTTGTCAAAATTCCACCATCAACAAATAACCATATACTCACTCATTAAATAAAATATTTAAAGTTTCAAATATAATAATATATAATTCACCTGAGTTCACGGTTTCGAAAACACTCAATATTTGAACAATTCAATATATACAATGTTAAAATAACCAAAGTCTATGGGTTTATAGTATTTACACTTGATAAACTTAACATATTATTTACCTCATAATTCACATGTACTAATAAACTAACTTGAAATATAGCTCGTTCTACAATTCACAGATTTATCATGTTATTTACATGTACACATACAATCACTTAATATATATATAATTCCAGAGTCATCCTTAATATATTCTCATGTTCACATACATAAATAAACTCACTTAATCTATACTATGAATGCTTAGTATTTCTATATTTATCGTAGAATAAGGGCTATAGAAAGGTAGTCCCCTTGCTCCTTCGAGCTTTTGTAACCCTGTAAATTTTGGATTCATCATACGATTAAAGGGCACGCATACACTTACTTTGTATACATGTGATTCATAATTTTTTTAATAATTTGGATTTCAAATATATTTAGTGTATTACAGATACACAGCTTGAAAAAAAATCACAAGTACATATATACTTAATATACTTAATATATATATATATATATATATATATATATATATAAATAACCCTTTAATTTATAGTAGCCTATCACGACATGTATACACATACTAACTCGACACCTAAGTCACCTTGATGTTCACAAGTTTGTCCCAAGTTCACAAGTACATATACAATGCACTTAATATATCAGATTCTAATTACTTTTAACTTGCTACTTAACGTATAAAAATAGTTCAAAAGACTTAAAACGAAAAACTTAAAAACAAAATAAAAGAAATATTTAAAACTTTATTAGTATTGATAGTGATATGTATAAATTCCAATATCAACAACACAAGTTGATAGTGTTGTGTACATATCAGGAGTCACCCATTGATCTTTACCATTCATTATCTCCGTGTAAAAGTTATACTAACATGATTCATTGAAAGTGGTCTATAGTTAGCCGTTTCTTTTCTTTGTTTGAGATCTTTATGATCTTATAACCAATATTTTTGTGTGATTATATGAATTTAATTTCCTGACAATTGTTTTATTTAATCATTGATGAAAACTAACCAATAAACAATTAACATGTAGAACAAATACATGCGGTTATCTCAAAAGTTCATTATGGAAATTACAAGGAAAAGCTTAGGGAGAAAAATATAATAGTCATGACATATTTTGTGGTTTCAATTTCCAACGGTAATTATAGACTTGTCTTAGAAAATGTAAGATCGCAGTTCACTGATCAAGCACATATCGATGTGGTTATATAAGACGATGAAAATATTTCTTTGCATAAATTTAATTTTATTGAACTAGGGGATATTTCAATACATTTTGCAGGTAATTTTTCATAATTACTTTTTTATTTTGTTCCTACTTATGTATTTGATTCTATTTTCTCTATGTCATTTCAACTTATTCTATGTTCCATGTGAAAATATTTTTACATTTGTGTAGAGAAAATTAGGAAAGTCAAAGGAAGACCACCGGGCCACTGAAGAGAATCTTTTCTCGATATCCATCCGTTTACCTACCAACACAATCACATAGCATAATCGAGATGGAGAAATTTTTAATAAACCAAACAGTCGAGCGAGTTCTTTTTTTTTGTTTAGAATTATGATGTACCGCGATCTTGACGACCCTTCTGCTGTCAAGTGATAGCGTATAATGACTTGGTGGACCGAAAGAGAAAGTATATAAAAAGATAAAAACATGGGCTCCAAAAGTTTAACGAATATCAAAATATGGAAAAAAATGGAGCGACATAACTTTTAATCAATTTATGAATATGGAATAAGTACCATAGGATTTGAAGTTGTTGCATTACAAGCCCATAACGTTTTAATTGTTGTTATTTTATATTTTTTGATTATTTATTAGTGTTTTGGATCACGATATTATTAAATTTTTATTAATTTTTGAATAATGTTATTTTTTTTTATAATGAAATTAATTTTTAAAATATGGATCTAATATTTTTTAATCAAGAAACAAATCTGTGCTTTACACGGGTGCAAAACTAGTTTTTTCAGAAATATGGTGCACAATTAATATGCAGTCCATGAACAAATGAGCTCTCTTACTTCAATAACGAACTCATTATCTTATTTTAACTAGTCTAGACGTACATGCGATGCGCCTGCTTTCCATTCCAAATAAAATTGAGTTTTTTATTGAATAACTTTTCAATCAATAATTTCCCTTTATTTCTATCTATAATTCTAATCTAACCTTTTGGGTAGAAAGCCTAGAATACATCAACTTATCTACTGTTGTGAGCATAATGAAGGACAATGTGTTACTTTACTGTTTTTTGATTTACCGTTATTTTTGCTTACCACGGAGGAAAACTAAAAATGTGTTAGTATCTCTCTCTATACAAACAAATTTGATGTAATTACTTGTACACATCAAAGATAACACAAACCCAGAATGTTAAAATTGTGTCTGGATTTTAAATCAAAAAGGTGGGAAAAGATGATGGCTAATGTATATTTAAATGTATAACTTTCATTTAGATTTCAGTGCAGTTATGGAAACCAAGGTAGCACCATCCGTTTTCGGTGGCAATACCAACAACCCTTGGCATATTAGATTTTCTTTTTCAGTAAGCTCCAGATAAAATACATATTCTTCTATGAATACAACGCAGTCACTCTGTACATTTACAATATTGTAAAAATCAAGATCTGCTGGTTCCAACTACTCAAGATAAACCTTAAAACCAACAACAAATATAAGCTACAAAAGAGTAATCATGTCTTTGGCAGCAAAAACATATGGAATAAGTACCATAGGCTTTGAAGTTGTTGCACTACAAGCCCACAATGTTTTAATTGTTGTTATTTTATATTAAACACCAACTTTCATAGGCCAGTTGGTTAGAGCAATTCTAGTGGGGTTGATATATTGGCTAATTTTCAAATTACCACCCCACAGTGGGATGGGCAAATCAAATTTTTTTTTTGTTGCTAAATTAGTATTTAGGAGGGGGTTGCCCATTGAGGCTTAGAGAAAGTCGACCGTCTATGTTTTAGACGATCGACGCTAGTTGCACCGAGCATCGGCCTATGAAGGGCCGAGAGGCTCAATGAGATTCGACGACGGTCCAATCTCAACGACTCTCAATTCTCCTCTATAAATTCAAACATTTTCAACTCTAAAATCACACCTTCTCCACTCAAAAAATGTTCTACTTTCACTTCAATCTTAAGCTTTCCATCTCAAACTTTTGATCTCAACTTATGGATCCTGAAGTGGAAAATAAAGAAACACAAATGATAAGGGAACTATGGCTTCAACAAGCTCAAGAAATTATGCTACATACTGATCAAATGGATGAAGATTCAGACGATGATAAAAGGATGACTAACCATATGATACAATTATACTCAGGGAAAATACCTTGAAATATAGAACCAAGAGGCGTATTGACAAGAAGATGTACGTGGAGATATCGAGAGGAAGGACATCAACAAATGATACGTGATTATTTTATTAATAGAAGTGTGTATTCTGATTTGGATTTTCAACGTCGCTTCCGCATGCTACAAACACTTGGTCATGCGGGTTATTGGAGAGCTTTGTCGGGTAAACCCTAAATTCAACTATCAATTCAATGCACTAAACATACGAGGACATAGTCCTGAACAAAAGGTCACTGCATCCCTAAGGATTCTAGGTTATGGTGTGCCGGCATATGCCTGTGATGAGTATTCTCGTATGGCAAAAACAACAACATACGAAAATCTCAAAATGTTTTGGGAAACTGTCAACCATTTTGGTCCATATTTTTTACGACAACCAACGGTAGATGATGTAGACCGACTACTAGCTGAAAACACCAAAAGAGGATTTCCCGGAATGTTAGGTAGCCTTGATTGTAGGCATTGGGTGTGGCATGGATGTCCTTATGCATGCAAGGGTCATTATAAGGACCACTTCACCAAACCAACTGTTGTTTGGAAGCGGCAACCTCTTATGATTGTTGGATATGGCATGCTTTTTTTGGACTACTGGGTTCAAATAACGACATCAATGTTTTGCATAAATCGTCTCTGTTTGAAGAGCTGAAGTATGGAACTGCTCCAGCTTCAAATTTCACCGTCAACGACAATAACTGTCAGAATGGGTATTTCCTGGCGGATGGAATTTATCCACAGTGGTTAACTTTATTTCAAGCTTACGCTTAGGTAGCCCATGGTGAGCGTGCAAAACAATATTTTAAAAGGAATCAGATGACGATTAGGAAGGATGTCGAACGAGCACTTGGAGTTTTGAAGCAAAAGTTCCATATAACTTGTGGACCATATCGTTTGTTCAAACCAATAGAAATTAATAGGATTATGCTCACCTACATCATTTTGTATAAAATGGTAATCGAGGAAACCCGTCGAGATCCCACTTGGACAAGTTATCCACATCAGGATTTAAGAAGAGATGTTCAACCCCTTCACGGTGTGCCAGCAAAAGAGTACATAATGGTAGAAGCGAGAATTGAACACAGAGGATTATATGCTAGGCTAAGGGAGGATCTCACTGCACACTTGTGGGCTGATTTTGGAAGAAGAAACCCTCACAGGATTTAGTTTTAGTTTATGAACCTTTTATTATTTCAACCATTTTATTTCTTTTATTTTAATTGGATTTATGTAATGTAGGTATCAAATATTGAAATTAAGGATCAAATTGGTGAAAAAACAACACTGCAATTGAAATGAGATTTAATTACATCGAAATTGAAATACTGAAATAAAGGATTACATTTAAAAAAAATAAAACTAGCACTAATCATCCAGTGGAACAATGGCATTACTGATATCCTCATTCTTCTCCTTATCAGAATCAACGTTAACTAAGTTTGGACATTGTCGTGCTTCAATTTTATTTATTTCTTCTTGCCAGAGTCGCAGTTGCGTCTGATTCATCTTTGACGTGTCTATTCCCAAGATCCCTCTCATGTGAGCATTAAAAAGATTCTGTTCAAGAGCCTTGCGACCTCTCCTAATTTCGTCAGTCATTTTCTTGCTCTGTACCATTTTACCAATATCAGTCTTTCTTGTTTTTCAAAAAATTCTTAGAAGTTGACATCTGAAGTTGAAGATTCAGTGACTTCTTGAGCCGCCTTTCTGATTCTTTTAGCTTTCTTGTTGCCTGGTCCATCATATCTTTCTGTATTTCCATTAACATTAAGATTACTATTTGCATGCTGGAATATGCCTGCGTTGGGTTGTGGGGATGAGCCTGTTTCTGGTGAAGAATAAGTAGACAGAGACCCTTGAGAAACGTTTTCCGCCTCGTAAGGGGATTGCTTTGGTACTTGATATTTATTCAACAATTCGGGGTTAAATCGGTTTAGGACTTTGAGAATATGGAAGCATTCTTCAAAGTTAAAACTCGAACTTTCTTTGAGTTTCCATGCCTCTCGAGTTTTTCGCATCTGCAGTTTTAACATTTAAAAATTAATCATACAACAACTTAATAATACAAAGTTTTAAAAAGCAATAATATAATTTGAAATTCAGTTAACTTACTATATCAGCTTCAGGTCTTTGGCGATTCACTTGCATCATCACACCTACCCAAGCGCTCACGACTTTGCTGATTACACGAAAATAACCCGACAACCCGTTGAAGTCACGTTTACTTGGATTCCCAGTTTCTTTATCAAAGAATTCAAAAAATTTCTTCCAAAGCGTGACAGCTTGTTGACTAACACCATTGACAGCATCAAGCATACATGATACATGTCCCTTACAGATAGCTTTATCTTCATTGAGATTAAACCTTGGACCGTGAGGCTTTTGTGAACCCTTTCCTGATTCAATATTCTGTGTTTGTGATGAGCTGGTCATTCTTTTTTTCTGATTTTTTTTAGCAGAAGTTGAGATAAGAGTTTCAGATGGAAATATTAAGATTTAAATAAAAGTATAAGATTTTTTGAGTGGAGAAGGTGTGATTTTGGAGTTGAAATTGGTTGAATTTATAGGGAGAGAAATTAGAGCCGTTGGATTTGAGTCATTGGGATCTGACCGTTATCGAGGCAACAAGAGCCGCTCGGTTGCACCGAGCCTCGGCTCAACATAGGCCGAGTGTCTCTTGTTGCCTCGGTCTATTTATATTACGTCGTTTAGCCCATTCCCACTGCCCAAAACCGAGTTTTCTCATCCACCTAGATTGATATTTTGACAAAAAAGCCAATGTCCAGTGGAATTGCTTTTAGAGCACCCGTTTAGTAAGCGGGAGGTCTTGAGTTCGAGCCTCAATCAAAGCATTTCTCACTTAATTATTTTTTCTTTTTTTGGCATGCATAAATCTCAATGATCCCTACCACAAACACTTCATTACTCCCTTCCACACCATATCACTCTTACACAACTCTATCCTTTGACATTCAAAACTCTCGCTCACTTCCACTGTGAACATTTCCCTCCCAAACTATACAAAGGGAGAGAACAAAAATTCAAACCGTACTAAACCCTCTTCTTCTTCCCTTCCCATCTTCCAAACCCACCAAAACCCTACTCAAATCCTCACCATCCCAGACCCAAAATCCCATTGTTTGGAGAATTAGACTTCCTAAACCCCCAAACACTTTCAAACTGAAAGTATTTACTTCAGATGAATTCCCAGTAGATGAAACATTCTTAGAGAAAATTGGTCCAAAAGATAAAGAAACTGAAGATGAAGCACGTACACGTAACTGGGTCGAAAGAAATTGGGCACCTTGGGAAGAAATTCTTTCGCCTAAAGCTGATTTTGCTAGAAAAAGTTTAAATGAAGGTGAAGAAGTTGCATTAACATCACCTGAAGCAATTGAAGCTTTTAAAATGTTAAAACCAAATTATAGACAAAAAAAGATCGAGGAAAGTGGGTTAACGGAAGATGAGTTTTTGGCTAAACAATTTGAGATTAGAGGTGAGATTTTAGAACCTTTGGAAACTAGTTGGACTGGTCCTTTAGTTGTGAGGTTAATTCCGCCGAGAGATTGGCTACCGAAAGGATGGGAAGTTGATGAGAAGAAATTAAAGTTTATTAGAGAAATACATAAATTGCAAGCTGTTAGAGTTGATGTGGAGCATGTGGAGGTGAATAAAGATGTTGATGATATGTGTTTGGAAAGGTATAAGATGTTTTTGAAGCAGTATAAGGAGTGGGTTGTTGCAAATAAGGATAGGTTGGAAGAAGAGTCTTATAAGGTATGGAGTTTTAGTTAAAGTTTTATTTTATTGGACATTGAATTTTTGGATTTGCTGGGTTGTTTCATTTTATTTTATTTTTGGAGATTAACATGTGAAATGTGAACTTTTTATGATATAGTATGACCAAGATTACTGTTCTGGTAGACAAAAACGAGGGGAGGATTATAGAGACAATATGGTATTATGGATGCTTGTTTGTTTGCTTCTTTGATTTTTCATTGGGTTGAGATATATGTCTTGCTGCAAGAGGGTTTCTAATCGGCGCACATGTTGTTTATGCAGCTTGAGCTTCCATTTTATTATCCTGGACAGGTAAATTATTGATCATTTTATGGTGAAATTTATTCTTAAAGAAGTGTTAACTGTGAAACTTACATCTGGAGAACATCCTGTGTAGATTTGTAGAGGAAAAGTGGTTGATCTACATCTTTATCAAGGTGCATTTGTTGACATTGGAGGCGTATATGATGGGTAACTCTTAGTCATATTGTGCATTTTTACCAGTTCTTGTGTTCTGCCTTTACTTTGGCAAGTTGGCTACTGGCCTATTACTTTCTGCCCCTGCTTTAGCGATGTATGCGTACGTAAATACTTTTATGGTATAGAAGGAACATATGAACATATAAATGGACGACAACACTGAGTATAGTGGTTACTGTTAGGACCTTAGTTCCACATCGCTAAGATGGTGCAAATTGTGTGTTAATAAGTCTATGGGTTCCCTCAATTTGTAGACCGGTTTTAGAGATGAGTTCTACCCATGGGCTTATGACGGGTTAGGGTTGGTACCCTAACATTTGGTATCAGAGCCAACCACCATGACCCAAGCCCCAGTTCACGGAAGGGGCGACCTATAGGCTAGATTAAGGTGGGTGGTACTATACATGTGCATAGTGTCATGCCATCAAATACTGATAGGTGGATGAGGCCATCAGGTCAGTGTCGATAGAGTGGGCCAACGAGGATGTTAGGTTTTGAAGTGTGGTGGAATGCTAGGACCTTAGTCCCACATCGCTAAGATGGTGCAATTGGGTAGTTCATAAGTCTATTGGTTCCCTCAACTTGTGGACTGGTTTTAGAGATAAGTTCTACCCATGGGTTTATGACGAGTTAGGGTTGGTACCCTAACATTTACCTGGTGAGAAGTTTGTTTTTGGTACAAACCTGAACCCAAAAACAAGTTGCCTAAGTTAACGTCGGCTGTCATTTGGCCAGCTTGTTGTACTCTGGGTTCGACGAGTCATGCCCAACCCGATTTTGTAGTTCCTATTTGCAATGACTTACTAAGACTCCCAATGCCAACTTGTACGAGTTCTTTGTTTTGTTCATACTCTATCCTTAACTTCCTGCTTCCATGAGTTGCAAATAAAAATTCTTTAACTGTTATGAACCATTCAACTTCTGTCAACTTTTCACTCAATAAGTAATAACATACTTTCCAGGTGGGTTCCGATAAAAAACAATGACTGGTATTGGATCCGCCAGCATATTAAAGTTGGTATGCAAGTCATTATTGAGATTCTGGTGAGTATAACAGTTATGTTGATTTAACTACTACTTTCTTGTCTTCAGTAGTTTAATGTTGATCACTTTGTTTCTCTTGTATTGAGTTTCCAAATCATAAGGCTGCAGACTGTAGTTTTACTCAGATCAGCAATGATGGAATTTAAAAATGATTTTTCCTTCATTTTGCAGGTAAAACGTGATCCGTACCGGTTCTGTTTTTCCATTGAAATGCGTTTTATCGATCCCAATATTGATCACCTGATGTATATAGTCTAATCCTTCTTATGTTGAATATCCTAATGGTCGGATGATTGGTTAGGTGTTGTTGCCATTTTTCCAATAATTGCTTGATTGTCATTCAAATTTTGATCACCTTCTTACTTTGGGTTCGCCTATACATTGCAGCTTCAACAAATTTGAGTTTCCGCCAATATTTCATCGTGATGAAGATACAAACCCCGATGAATTACGTTTATGTTCTTCTGGAACCATTTAAATTTTTTCTCTGTAGTTGAAACTTTATATTCTTTGTTGAGCATCCTTAGTGCTACTTGTACTTGCTATGTTTCAAAAACAATGTTCACACTGAAATGATCTAGTATTCAGGACACTAATTGAGCTGATCACAGGGATGATCTACGTGGGGTGTGCTATCCCATTTATTACTTATTAAAGCTTCTTATCAGGTTGTCTTTTTTTTTTGCAGCGTGATTGTGGAAGACCACCTGTACCTAGAAAAGACCCAGGAATAAAAGATGAAGATGAACCTTTGTTGTCAAATCACCCTTACGTTGATAAGGTAATTTATGAGTCAATGCCATGGATGTTCTTTGTTGTGTCGTGATAGTATGTCTAATTCAAACTCAGATTCTTTATTTTGTTCATTTGCCACAAATGGGTTTTATTGGAAAATGACAGATACTTGAATATATGATATCAATATATCACCCTCTCCACTTTATACTTTGTTGTAAATATCTCTGTTCGAAAGAAAAAAAAAATGCATGAATTGTGTTCAGCAGTCAATCTTGGTAGTTTGAAGCTGATCAATATGACTCTTTTATTGCAGTTATGGGAGCTACATGTAGCTGAGCAAATAGTATTGGATGAAGAGGAGTCTAATCCTGAGAAGTATAAAGGTAAATTTTTTGAAGATATGTTTGAGGCCACAAAAGTTGATGCGGCAGTTGAATATTCCAAAGCTTATCATAAGAAGACTTCATTACCAAAGATGATTCTGGTGAATGGCATTTTCCTTCTTACCATTACTTGATTTTCTTAAAGAATTAACTAACCTTGGGGATGGAGTCCTAGCTTAACCTGACTAATCTTTGGGGTCCAGGGAAGGTTGTAACCGCTCAAGCAACCCACCCAATGACCTTGATAGGGATCCAAAAGTGGTGACCTATAGGGAGGGAACCCTTGGTCAAACCACCTTTATGACCCTTCAAGGTTCATTATCCTTAGCACTACAGTCAATGGAATACCTGATTGTATTTTATTTTGACAGAAAACCAGCCATAAAGAGCTTGACTTGGATGCTACTCGTGCCGAGCGTGAGGTGAGTCACTCTCAAAAGTTAACTCCTTATGGGATCCAGTTGTTTATCATTATTTTCTAAGTATTATGCCTGTGCAATTACATTGCAGTTCGAGATTCATTTAATGTAAAACTCACGTGCTTCTAATCGCAGCTCAACAATAAATTGAGGGCAGAAGCAAAAGAAAGAGGTGAAGAATTTAAAGTGAGCAAGTTGAGAAGAATTTAAAGTGAGCAAGTTGAGACGCAATATTGAAATGGATGAGTATGACTTAATACATTGGCGCCGATCATTTGAAGAAAGGAAAGCTCTCCTTAGAGATATCAGCTGGTACCCCATCTTTCTTTTCCAATTTTACCACCATCTATCGGTATAAATATTTTACTATTAATGATGAATGCCTCTAAATTCACCATTCATTTGACTACTGTAGTTACTTACATCTACATTCTTTTAATTTTACATCGAGTCGATTAGTCACTAATCCAATGCAGTAATTCACTTTATCTCAACCACAAAACAGTATTAAAGTTAATTCTTTATGCAGTTTCCAGAGATAGTAAACTCCGTTAGCCAATCGGGTCTAAACCTATGAAGTTACTTGCATCATTTAGTACTTGAAGATTAGAGTTTCAACCGTGGAATTTGCACTTTGTTTTCTATTTGCTCATTTGTTTGCAGATTATGTTAGTGGATACGTAGTCTATGGTACGTAGTACTGAAGTTATTGGTTTATATGCAGCCCGTCAGGCTTTTGGCATCCCACTATAAGAACCAGGGAGATACATTGACAAGAATTATTTTGGGAAGGATACATATGACCCCGCTAGTCCTTTATACCGTTATGACTACTGGGGAGAGCCAAAGAACTCGGAGAAGAGCAAGCAAGAGCGTCTGAATGATTCCCATAAAAAATCTATAGTGGGCAAGGGGAATGTCTGGTACGAGATGTCTTATGATGATGTCATAAAACAGAAGATGGAAAAGGATGCCCGCTCTGAAGGAATAGTGGTGAAAGAGGCTGAGGAAGAAGAAGAAGATGATGTGGATTATGTTGATATGGAAGGACTCAGGGATGGAGACTCTGATGATGATGACGAAGATGACTATGATGACGAGGATTTTGATTACAACATTCTAGATGATCCAAATGTTTCGTCGAGCCAACCTACAGTTAACGGAACTGAATCTTCTAGATTGTCAGATGAAGGAATCTTTGAAAATTAGTTTACGCTGAGACATAGTGTACAGTAGCAAGTAGACGATTATGTATTAGTTTAGCCTATCATGAGGTATTACATATAACTAAAGCTCGTCTTGGTTGAAAAAAAACTGTCATTGCGTATTCTTTGATGGCAAACTAGTTATTGAAACAAAACTTGACACTGATTTGTGCCACTTTCCCAAATTTTGGTTGTTATTCAATAATAGATTAGTTAATTGTTAGATATTGGCGGATAGCAATTAGCAAGTTTTTTTTTTTTTTTTCTGGACAGAAAAGTTTCATCCAAAAATGATAAGATCTAGAACAGATGAGAAGAAATTCATAGAAACTGTAGGAATAAAAAATAAAGATAAGATCTAGAATGGCATGATGGTTTTTGAACTACCTAAAGCAAGGGTAATAGCTGCACTCCCTCACACCCAAAACACTCTACAATGAGGAAGCATATTAAAAAGAATATGGAAAGTGTCGCTTAGGTTTGTCTATCAGTAGTTTTAGCTTCAAAATCAGCGATGGAGCTTGCAAAATCAAGCTTTTCTAGCATAGCTTTTTCATTGGCTATCATAGCTATTCCATCATACGCTTATTTTGACATTGGTGACTAAAGGTAAGAGTGCATCCGCTCCACTTTTTTTTTAAAAAAACATATATATATATATATATATTAAAAGAACTAGATGACTGAAAGTTCATTATGTATGGTTCATTTGGACAAGGATCTGCCATTCATATGATTTTTAGTTCTTTCGTTAGAACTAGAAACATTCAAGATGCAGGTCCTAGTAGACCTTTATGATGGAGCCTGAGTTACATTAGATTTTTCTACTAAAAGATTAAGTTATTTAGAAAAACAGGAAAGGAAGAAAACAATATTTGACGGTTACAAGAAATTCTTTCTTTTTTTGCCAAAAAGTCAGCTGCCCCATTCCCTGTTCTGTGTATAAACTTGTAACCCAAAAAGTTGTTGCATTCATGCAGAATTTGATTTGTTGCCAGGAGAGTAGAGTAGCATTGCCATTTGATTCTTTTGTTCTCTCTTTTTCATAAACTTAATTAGTTTTTCACAATCCTCTTGTATGTAGAAATTTTGCAACTGATTGTCTCTTGCCCACTTTGTCACCTGCAACATTGCTACAACCTCTGTTTCTTCAGGATTTCTGGTATTGCTTCCTCTTGCTCCTGTGCAAGTACCTAAGTGATCTCTTACCAGAAAACCATACCCATTATTAGAGTCTTTCCAAGAAGCATCAAAGTTTAGTAAATTTGTATTTTCTTTAGGTTTCTGGCCCTTTCCTTTGATGTATGTCTGTGTTGATTTATTTCTCATTCCTAAGGTTTTGTTCTTATCTTTTCTATCCCAGAATCGTAAGTATATTCGAATAGCTATTGATATCTGTATACTAGTTTCTTGTTTTTCCTTAAAAACTCATTTACACCTTTGTTTCCATATGTACCAACATTTAATGGCAGCAATGTTTAGGTGTTTTCCTTCTTTGTCTTTTGATATCCAAAGTTTATAATGATTTTTGAAGCAGTTCTGGTTAGATATATTTTGGATCATCACTGGGTTAGGTGGCAATGCCTACACAGATCTTGTATAAACACAATCAAAGAATAGATGGGATAAAGTTTCTGTTTGTGTCCCACATAAGATACACTTTTTTCCTGAGCTGTTTAAAAGATGTAGTAGATTACTTCTTACAGGAAACACATTTGAAAGGTATTTCCACAAGAATTTTTTTATTCTTTGAGATATGTTTAAGTTCCAAAGAATTTTCCATAGTTCAGGATTTAAGTTAGTAGTTGCAGAGATGTTTTTGTATAGATCATTAAACATGGATTTTACAGAGTAGTTTCCATCCTTTGTCAATCCCCATCTTAGTTTGCCTACTGGTAGGTTCTCTTGTTTATTTGTATATAGATGAATTTTTAGTATTTCATTTGCAATATTGTTTGAAAAATTGCTATAGATTCTGTTTGAGTTCCACTCCTTTGTGTCAAAATCAATTAATTCTGACACGAGTGTTATATTTTGAATTCTAATTGAGCATAGCTTATTTAGAGTATTAGATAGGCCTGGAATCCAATTATATATTTATTGAACACCCATCTCCCACCTCCCATATACTATACTTATGAATTAATTTAGCACCTTGGAAGATACACTTCCAAGTAGGAGAAGCAGTTGTAGTTAAGGTGGAGTGGAACAAATGCGCATTTTTAAAGTATTTTTCATTAAAAATGGAATCCCATAGTCTTGTTCTTTTAACATTCTCCATGCCAGCTTCACGGTCATTGCTAAGTTGCATTTTCCTTCTTCTTTGAAGCCTAGGCCCCCATCTGTGATAGGTTTACAACAAAAATTCCAAGTTTTCAGGTATAAACCTTCAAAATTAGTGTTCTTCCCCCACCAAAAATCTCGCTGGACTGCGTTTATTCGTTTGATTGTGTTTTTTGGCAGTTGAAAACACCCCATTTGAAAGATTGGAATGCATGTTAGGAAAGATGTATTTAATACCATTTTATTTGCTTGTGCTAGTGTTCCAAGCTTTCACCCTTGTCTCCATTTTTTTAACTATAAAGTCAAAATATTTTAGTTTGGATTTATATTGGTGCTCTTAAAGAAGTATCTTTTGTATTAATTTTTTAAATTTTTAGTAATCTTATCATTAGGTTTTGGTGTCTCGGATGAACATTTTTGCTAAAAAAGATTCCCGATTTATTAAAGTTTATTAATTGCCCTGTTGCACAACTAAATTACTCAATAATATTTATTAGGTTTTTACAACTGGTAAGTTAGCTTTTGTGAAGATCAGATAATCGTGTGCGAAGAGAAGGTGAGAGATTGGTGTATTATTTCTAGATATTTTTACCCCAGTTATAAGATTTTGTTGTTCTTTTACGAGTAACAGTCTTGACAAGGATTCCATAAAGATTAAGAACATATAAGGGGATAGTGGATCCCCATGTCTTAGGCCTCGAGTTGGATTGAAAAAAGTCACATGCTTTTCCATTAACTAGAACTGCAATAGAGGTTGAAGAGATACATTGATATACCAGTTCACATCATTCATTGCAGAAACCAAAAGCTTTCATTGTAGAGATTAAAAAATTCCAGTCGACCCTGTCGATTTTGATTCCTAAGTTTCCTGTTTTTTTTTTTTTTTAAGAGATTGTACTATTTCTTGTGCTATTATTGTGTTATCAAATATTTGTCTTTGTAGCACAAAAGCTGATTGGTATGGTGAGATTAGTTTTTGTAAGAGTGGTTTAATTCTGTTTGCCAATATTTTAGAGATAATTTTATAAGGTGTATTACATAGACCGATTGGTCTAAAATCATAGCGTGATTTAGGGTTTTTTATTTTTGGTATAGAGTTCTTGTTTTAAAGAAATCTTATACCAGGTTAATAATCTGTGGTCCTACCAGATCCCAATTATGTTTGAAAAATCTTGTCGGAAAACCATCAGGCCCCGATGATTTATTTAGTTTTAGTTTTTTAACCACATTTGAAATTTCCTTTGAAGTAGGCCATTACATCAGATCATTATTATCATTTTCTAGAATACGAAGAACAATGTTCTCAAAAAGGTTAAGATTTTGTGGCAGTATGGCAGCAGTAAAATTAGAAGAGAAATGTGAAGTCAATGTTTTACCAATTTGGTGGATGTTTGTAACTGTTTTTCCATTCTCAGTTAAGATACAATCTATGTTGTTTCTTTTTCTTCTTTTAAGGATTACAATATGGAAATATTTGGTGTTCTTTTCTCCTAGTTCAACCTGATTATCTCTTGAAATTTGTTTTACTATTTCCTCTTCTATATCATACAATTTTTCTAATTTCCCATATTTTTTTATTTGTTGTTTCCTGATTTTTAGCAAACTGATTGTTTATAGATGATTTGTTTATTGTGTTTAAAGTGTGTTTTATCTTTGTTGCAGTTTTTTCAAAGACTTCTTTTTTCCAGACAGTGAGAGATTCACCTAGCCTTTTTATATTGTCTAGGACATCAACAGAAGGTTGAGAGATTATTGAATTCCATGTTTTATGTATTAGTTCTATGCATGATTTATCTTTGAGCCAAGTATCATAGAATTTAAAAGAGAAATTAAGATATGTTGATGCTGGTTCAAGAATTAGTTTTATTGGACAATGGTCAGATCCCATAGCCACAAGATGGGATAATGTTGCATTGAGGAACTGGGCTATCTAATCATCTGTTACAAGTTCCTTATCTAGTCTCTTCTGTATATTTTTATCTCGTTGTCTTTTGTTATTCCAAGTAAAAGGATTACCCAAAAAACCCAGGTCTTCCAAACCTGCTCTTTGGATTATTCTTTCACAAGGTTCATGATCTTTTTTATTACAAGCCATCCCTCCCTGTTTCTCATCTTGGTTTAAGATTATGTGTAAATCACCCTGAACAAGCCAGGGCATTTTCCTATGATTTAGGCTGTCAGAGAATTCTTCTAAAAAATTCCATGTTATCATCCTATTATGATTGTATGGGATCCCATAGAAAAGAATGAGCAACCATTATTTTGATGAAAAGTTATATTTTATTATAGCATTAATCATGTTAATGTTACTATGAAACACCTCAAACTGGAATCCATCTATCCAGGCCACAACCAAACCTCCTGCAATCCCATATACTCCTATTGGGTCAACAATATGGAGATTTGGGAAATGAGGTGATAATAGTTTCTTTATTAGTAGCTTTTTGATTTAATTTCTGATATAAAGAGTATATCAGTTTTTTCATTGCTTATTAGGAAAGATATATGTTATTTAGATTTTTTTGTTCCACATCCATGTGTATTCCAAGCTAGGATTTTCATTGTTCAGTAAGGTTGTTAATGGATTTTTAGTTTTAAGCAATTTTTAGACTCAATCATAGGATTATAATTTTTAGATAATTTTTAAAGAATCCTAAGATAAAATAGAGTCCTAGAAGTTCACCCAAATATGAAACAACACAACAATAAGAGATATACAAGGAAAAGAAGTAAGAAATATAATTGTTATAGCAATGTTAAGATCCGAGATATATCTGGATTTGTAGTCCTGATTTGCTATCTAATCACAGGTTTATTGTTACTCTAGTATGAATTTTGAAGAAATTGAAATAACTAAGTATCATATTTTTTTCCCCATGAACTATTGTTTCAGTGTAATCTAATTATCCCTTTTTTTAATACCTAAGATATTTTTAAATCGAAATACAAAATAAATTGCTTAAATGCTTCCAAATTTGGTTAAAATTAAAAAATACATGAGATTGAGCTTGGGTGTGTTCTATGATTGGTTCCTTGATTGAAATCTGGGCAACAGTTGGGAAAAACTCAGGGAGAACATTGACACTAGTCAGCAGCTCCAAATTTTTTTTTTTTTTTGTTACTACCATATTGATCAATTCTCTCATTGAGAGCTAAGTTAGCTAAAGAAGAGGCAAATAGAAATGAATTAAAGAAAGAGTTTTACCCTACAGAACTATCCCCATTTTCTATAGAATCATTATCAGAGCTACCTAGTTTGATACAGAAAGCCGCTTTAGAAGCAAAAGAGGAGAAAGAATCATGAATGTGAATCAGATTAATCGGAGTTAATTGATCAGGAGCAAAAAAGGGAGGCTCTTTATCCTGCTCTGCAGCAACAGAAGAGATTGGATGACCTAAAAAAAGATTAAGGATATTTTTTCAAAGATCTGATCCCCTCAAAACCGGCCTATTTATTGAAGATTCACCCTCTTCCGATGGCCCGATACAGTTTGCATTAATTCGACCTTTTTTTTCTTCCCAAGATTGAAAAAGAACCGGGAACAAGCAAGTTCTCATAGCACATAACATTCTGGTTCTGACCATGGTAACCCGATTCCACTTGAAGTTTTCAGCATAAAAAAAAGCTTCATTAGAATCAAAAAAATTATCTGGGGAAACAATCGTATCATTAAACATCTGAGATCCTGATGAGTACATGGATACATCATAAATCGGACTTTGTACATATAGATCATTGTCATCATCTATGTAATATTTAAAACCAGGTTCACAACTTTCCGATTCATCATCGGATTCAAAGAAATAGTTGTAAAAGTTATGAGCATCATCTCTGATGATAAGGCGACAATCATCTTCTCTATGACCCATTTTTTTGCATGAGTTACAAAAATTGTAAGGCAGATCAAGATACATAAAATAGATGATTGATTCAGGATGCTTTCCTACTTTAACCCTTATTGAGGTTTTTAGTTCTGTTTCAATATTAAGATCAACTCTCACAAGAATTGGATCCACAGTTGTTGGGGAGATAAATTCAGAAGAGATAGTTATCACCTTCCCAACAGAAAACCCAAGCTGATGAATAATAGGCATATATAAGTGGAAAGGTTTTAGATTTATCAATCTAAACCACACAGGGATCCTCTTTATTAGAGCTCTTTCAATTTGAATTCCAGGGAACCAAAGAGCTATTGAGAAAGCATTACTAAACAAGTGCCACAATTGGTTTCCAAGAACCCAAAACATATTGTCACGAATAATGAAAGTGATCAAAAAAAATATTTATTCCCAGATCTATAATCTGGAACTTCATTTCTTCACCCCAGAAGAACTTTAGGGCCAAAGTGACTGATTCTAAATCAAAGTGCAAGTGAGAGTGCACTCTTCCTACTAAAGTATTATTGTTGAAACCATACAGAAGACTCTGTGGATTTGAAAGGTTTACTGATGCTCTTATTCTGTAGATCAGGGGAAGAGCCAGAAAATTTACTATTGGTAGGCAATTTTTTTTGAGGGTAGATAAAAAGGAAAAAAATAGACTTATGATAGGGAAAAAATAGGTTGAAATAGGTAAAAATGGGCTCGGGAGCAAACCCAGCAGGATAGGAAACTGCCTACCCACGCCATGGACTGGCTCCGCCCCTGCTGTATGATCCTTAAGATCCGGATGAGAGTTATCTGGGGTTTCTAGCAATGGAGTTATGTTGAAAAAATTATTCATAGATACCAGAGATTACAAGAACAAAGAATTTTCTATAAAAGGAAACAGAGCTTTAAAGAAGAAGAGCTAAATCCGGGAATAAACTCTAAGATTTAGAGCAGAGAGAAAAGGATATTGAATAAAATGAAAGCGACTAGACACTAAGGGTGTGCTTGGTACTATTTAATAAAACTGTTTTCAAAAATTATTTTCTAATGTTTTTAAAACATATCCTTTTTTCCTTATTTTCATTTCTAATAAATTTTAGAAAACTGTTTGGTAGGACTGTTTTCAAAAACACCTTGTTTTAGAAGAAGAACAAGAAAGAAAAAAAAAACAAAAAAGAAAAAGATAAAGAAAGAAAAAGAAAAAACAAAGAAAACAATAAATAATTGTTTTTATTATTTTTGTTTTCGAAACAAAAAACAGATAAATATTATTTTCGGAAATATAACTACTAAACACGTTTTCTTGCGTTTTCTGTTTTTTTATTTTATAAAACAAAGAACAGTTTTATAAAACGATACCAAACACGTCCTAAGAGCTTTAAGAAATAAGATTATGCCACAGTCAAAAAACTAAATATTCTATTAACCACTGGATATTACTAATGGAACAAATATGTTCTATTAAACTCCGGATAAAAGCCAAAAATTAGTTTTTGAAATCTAAAATCGGCTAGATGCATAACTCCTACCCAACGAAAATACTCTAAAGAGGAAATCATTTTGAACTTTTTTTATTGAAAATGAAAGGTAATGAAGATCTACGCAGAAAAGGTTTTACAAACTATAGCTAAAGCGGAATTCAACCAACTCCTAGGAATCCTTAGTTTTCCACAATTCATACCTTCCAAGGAAACCAAATACTAAGCTCAAAACAACACAAAGCAAGCAGAGGAAAAAGCCACAAAACATTTAAGAATATCAAGCACATAAACATTACGAAGCATCAAGAAGGAGAAGCGAAACAAAAGCATTAAGAATATGAAGCAAACAAAAGGGAAGGAACTGCTAAATGATAATTGCACCAACATGTTGCCCAGAACTAGTACGGTTTCTTCACAATCATGACATTAACACACCCATTTCAATCTCTGGTATCAATGGATTGCTCCATTGAAATCACCTCAATACCTGCAATAATTTGAAAATGTAGCCGTCAGAGCTATTTGTTCACTGTTGAGAGGGAGATAGAGTAATGAAATCTTTGGTTTTGACTTTCTTTCTTTTTGCATCAGCTTCACCTTGGAACTTCTTTTCTCCAAGCGCAACTGAAATTGGAATAGTTTGTTGGAACTTATATGAGACCGATGCAATAGGGTAGTGTCCCTTTGTAAAACCCCAACAAATTAATCGCCTTTGTCCATAACAGTGTTCTTCACGTCGTGCGCTTCACAGTTTCTCTCGCTAATCAAAAATTCAAGTAAATGGAACAGTTCTTTAAGAAATACATTTATAAGGTGAAAAAATACCAAGTCATTTCTTCAAACTGATATATTTTTTTTCACTTTTCAGTGCACTCCGTCTTATTACACAAGTAACCATTTTTATGGGCGCTGATCCTCTGTGCCCAAATCCTCTTTGTCCCTACTTACCCTGCTTATATTTCTATTTTATTTTTTAAAATAAAAAGGTTATATTAAAAAGAAAACTATAGGGATGGGTGTGGCCAAATTACAAGGCATGAAACGGTTCTGCTACTCGCACCGCAGGTTGAATACCGTAGTGCGTTCCAAGTGACACAAAGGGGTAGAATCTCTGTCCAATCTGTAGTCTCTCGGAACACAAAGGGGTAGAATCTCTGTCCAATCTGTAGTCTAGCAGGGGATGGATTTAAGATGAATCCCATCCCACTATATCATTCGAGACACACCGTAGAATTTAACCCGCGGTATATTTAACATTTTCGGGTATTTTCGGGTATGAAATGAAACAACTACATCATAATTACTGTTTTCCATTGATGTAAGATTTGAGAAATTGGAAAATTGCTAAAAGTGTCTTCGGTGGAAGACTACAAAATACTTGTTTGCTTTATTAATAGCTAAATCTCCTCCAAAAACATAGATCTTGATCCATGAATATATATATTTCTCTCCTTCTAAGCTTCCCATATAATATAGCATAAGAGAATATTGGCCAAATCTTCCTGCAAATTCCTTTAAGGTTGCTCACTTCCATGCTTCCAATTGTTGTCTTACATCGCCAGCGTTGACCCAATGTACCCCACACACACTAGTAAAGTAAATCCAAAGCATATATATGTAGACGCAAGGTAGAAGAAGGTGTTGCATCGTTTCTGTTTCGCGATTACAGTGGATGCAGACGTTGGATTACAGTAAAATACCTAGATGTTGAAGCACGCTCTCGTAGGAATTGAGTTGTGAAGTGTGGCCCAAGTGAAGAACAAGACCTTCGGAGAAAGTTTAGGCAACATCAGTTTCTCAGTAAAATAAAGCCTGAAACGTCTTTGATAAGGTCATAAAGCTTACCAGTTGTAAAGTTTCCTTCCAACTTATCATTATCGCGGGTTAAAAAGGATCAATACTTTCCGCTGCACTAAAAGGTCTTCTGAATTCGAAGTGCCACCTATTAATCATGTATAAATCACCAACAAAATCATTCTTATAGATACTTTAATTTATAAAGTCTTGGAAACTTCATTTTAAGAGATTGATTGTCCAACCACCAGTTAAGAGATTGATTGTCCAACCATCAGTCATGCCTGTTTATATCAAAATTCTCATCAGCAAAAACAACCAAAGATCATAGTCTAAAATAAAAAAAAATGACATTAACACAAGAGATTTAACGTGGTTCGGCTATGAATAGCCTACATCCACGAGTAATGAAAGTTGGAATTTTTATTAATCTCTGGGTTACAGTTGAAAATGCGCAGAAGAAAAAAGAGAATCCGGCCCAAAAGTCCAAAAGTCTCTCCTTCTTCATTCTAAAATTGTATTTAAAGAGATGATAATTACTATAATGCCCTTCGCCACATGTCATCGAAGTTCGCCGCGTGTCGATGAAAATTCGTCTAAGCTCGCCATGTGTCGAAGAGGATTCACCACATTTCGCCATGTGTCAACGGGATCCGCCACGTATTCTTATTGTCCTTATCTTCAAAATGACCTCTATCCAAAGTTGGTGCGGGATTGACTTGGTCCACCGGAATTGACTTGGTGCATCGGGATTGACTTGGTCTATCGGGATTCACTTGGTCCATCGGGATTGACTTGGTCTATCGGGATTGACTTGGTCCAATGGGATTGACTTGCTCTATCGGGACATGATAGATCGGGCAAAGCTGGAACTGGAATTGCTGACGTCACTTCGGGAAATGATGATGTCACTTCAGGACAAGATGTATCGGGACAGGACAGATCGGGCCAAGCTGGAACGGGAATAGCTGACGTCACTTAGGGAAATGATGACGTCACTTCGGTCTAAGTTGGGCTTCAGACTTGAGTGGAGTGCTCCTGCTTGCTCCTGTTAGGCTAGTTAGGTTGTTGGGCTTGATTAATTGCTGCGGACCAAAAATTCTTATATGGGAAACATCATTTTGGTACTAACAGTGCCAAAACCTGATAGTGTCACCATTATTCACTTTTAGAGTTACACATTGTTGTAAATCTGATCGAGTTTTCAAAATAGACATTCACATACAGTAGAATTTCGATAAATTAATTACTTCGTTAAAATAATAAAATTCTCTGATCTTAACATAACTTGGGCAGGTTAAATTTTAACTCGATAAACTAATAACTTTATTAAATTAATAATTTTTTTCGGTCCCAAAACTGCTAATTTATCAAAGATTTACTGTACTTCTATATATATTGGCAAGTTAAGATCTGCGGAGAGAATAAATTTCAGCTCATTAGAAGTCTTTTCCTGTACTATTCTTCTCCAAAGTGCATTCGTTTCTTATGAGTATCTTCAGAGCCATTTGGCTAGAAAAGACCTGTTAACTAATCTTAGACATTTTATACGTAATCCTCTTTGATTATTTGGCTTGCATACCTTGTTCTACGAAACCCAACTTATTTTCTTCTGACCATCATCGGCACCCCAAATAAATCTACGCATGATTTTATTAACTTATGCTCCATTGATAGAGGGATCTTTAACAAGGACATAAATAGATGGGCATGCTTTCCAAAGAAGTTATAATGAGAGTGATCCTACTTGCCTTTGTTAAGAACTTGCGTTTCCAAGGAGCAAGCTTTATTTCCATCCTCGCAACCATTGGATCCCACAGTGCTGTATTGCGGCTGGTTGTTCCAATTGGCATGCTAAGATAAGAAATAGGTATGGAGTCAACTTTGCATCCAAGTTTCATTTCCAATTCCTTAATAATATCATCTGCAGCTATAGTGGTTAGAGAGCTTTTCTCCAGGTTAACGTTTAATCCCGTTAAAACCTGAAAAATAACAAGGATAACATGCAGTTGCCTCAACTCCGTCTGGGAAGCATCAAGAAGGATAATTGTGTCGTCCGTAAACTGTAAGTGAGAAACAGTGGTGCTCCCTTTAAAAACTTGAAAACCATGGAGTTTATCCCTTGCAACAGTCTCATTAAGCAACTTCGGAAATAATTTCAACAACTAGAAGAAGAAAAAAAAAGGTGAAAGAGGATAGCCTTGCTTAATTCCTTTCGAAGGTTTAATTTTATCTATAGAAGTGTCATTCACTAGAATAGAGAACTGAGACGTTGTTACGCACCATTTTATCCAGTTGATCCATTTAGTACCATAACCATGCTTGCCTAAAATGATGAGAATAGAATTCCATCTGACGTTGTCGAACGCTTTTTCCATGTCGACCTTACATAGAATGCGAGGGATGCCTTGCCTTATTCTGCTATTGATGCATTCATTGGAAACTAAGATACCATGCCATATCTGTTTTTCATAAAGGCACTTTGAGCTTCACAAATAAGAGAAGGCATCACAACCTTGAGTCTGTTGGCAAGTAGTTTAGATAAAATTTTGTAGACACTGCCAATCAAACTCAAGGGCCTAAAGTCCTTGCAAGTGGCAGAATCTTCTTTCTTTGGTATCAGTTTAAGAAAAGAAACATTGAATCTCCAATCCATTTTCTCCTTGGAATCTCCTGCAAAACAAATGAGATCATTCTTTAAAATTGGCCAACATACTCTGAAAAACTCTATAGTTAGTCCATCCCAACCCGGAGCTATATTGGAGCCAAAATTCTTAACCACGCCATGCACTTCTTCTTCATCAAACTCTCTCTCAAGCCATACTTTATGCTGAGTTTCAACTTGAGAAAAATTCATGGATGCAAAACTCGGTGAGGGGCTAGCCTTAACTTTAAATAGAGAATAATAATAATCTTTTAGCTCCTTTTTGATAGTGTCCTAATTAAATACGTCAACTCCATCTACTTCCAACTTTGTGATTGCATTCTTTCTGTTCTTACGTTAGTGACCTTATGAAACTAATGCATAATTTTATCACCATCAGTGAAGCCTTTAACCTTTTGTTATTTGATGAAGCATTCAAGCTCTGTCCACTTTTAATTTCTTTAACTTCAGCTCATCACCAATTATTTCTTCAAGTTGTGTGTGGTTCAGAAGGGTAGCTTCTTCCAAGGAATTCATTCTTCCAATATTGTTCTATGGAGAAAGTTCTTCTCTTTTAGACTTACCGTAAATTGCCGAGCTCCAGGTTTTCAAAAAGAATTGTAAATTCTCCACTTTTCGTAAGAAAACATAGCTAAGAACACTAGTAAAGGTAATCAAATTCCACCATAACTCCACGTTCTTGAAAAAATCTTTATGAGTTAGCCAGTGATTTTCAATCTTGAAACAAGGTTTGGCCGAAATCTCAGGACAAAACTCCAAAAATATAGGATTGTGGTATGAAGTAATTCTGATCAATGCAGTCCAAGTCTCTTTATGAAACTTAGGATCGAAAGAGTTGCACATGATAAATGATAAACATATTTTTATATCTGATTTATCTCAATTCTATATATTCTTAGTGCTCATTTTTGTACTTATTATCATGTTTTATATGTGTAGGTGTTTTTGGAAAATAAATATTTTTAAAAAGTTGGTTCGAAAAAATTATTAAAGGCACCCCGAGAACGATTGCTAAAGACACCACAATTTTATATAGGGGCATTCGATTATTAAAGGCACCCCCATACTGGATTAGGGACACTCTATCTTCTTCACGGGTGAAGAAGAATTTTAGCGGGAAAAACAAACTTTGAAATTCAATTACTGGATTGATTTTGGGAAGAATTTTGTGCGATTTCTTCGGAGTTTCGGATTGGTACTAGTCTGTTAAAACAAAACAGAACTGGTAAGTCCTTTAGACTAAAAAAAAGGAGTGTTACGTGGATTGGAAGAAAACATGGCAAGTGAGTATATCTCGGGGATTATTTTTCGAAGTTGCGTGTGCTACAGAGAGTTTGACTCTTTATAAAACATGTTTTGAACGTGTTTGGGGAGCTTGGGCTACCAGTTGAAGCGTGATCGAGAACTGCAGAGACAGACGCATGAAAAAAGGGAAATAAAATATTCTCGAGTTAAAGCTTTTACCGTGAGAATATTTGACGAGATTTGGAGGTGTTGTGTATATATAAAGGGGGTTGGAAGTGATTAGAAGCACACAGAAAGAGTTGGGAGAAGTTTAGAGAGAGTAGAGAAAAAAAAGAGCGAGTTGCAGACAAAGTTTTCTGCTGGTGAAGAACTGAAGAGCACGAAGAACAATAGTTTCTCAGAACAGTCGTTTATTTCTGAGTAGTTGTAACAGTTTCTTTTCAACGTATATTTTCAACCTGCAACACTTGATTTGTAACAGAGAATTTGTAGCGTCTATAAAGCGATGCAAAATCCAGGTTTTTATTATTTTCTCTCATTTTCATCTTTTTATACACTTTTGAGTTATGAACCATTACTTTGAGCAAGTGTATAACATGAGGATCTAAACCCCATTGCTGAGGCGCCAAAGGAAGCTATTTTTCCAATAAAAAGTGGTAAATTCTTATTTATTTTATTTTTGTAATTCTTTTATGATTATTTTTTTGGTTAAAAATTGATTTAATGATGTTTTTGTTAATCAAGTGTGATTTGTTTTTATGGTACATGCTTATCCTAGGGTTTTTGATGTTCCATGCTTTCGATTTACAGTTGTTATTCTTAAAATCTACTTGTTGCAATATTTTAGAATCAAATTGAGTCTATGAATTGCATAATTATAATTATTGAATTAAATTACTTTAAAAATTGGTAAATAGTGGAATCTTAGCCTCAGTATTCTTTTAAACTTGATATCATCTTTGTCCGAGTTTTTTATTTTTTTATTTTAGGGCTAGAGTTTAAGTCTAAAACAAAAATCTTCAGAAATCCTAAACGAATCTTTTTACCACTTTCTACAAAACCATAAATTTTTGGCGTCACCGACGCGGACTTGTTTTTAGGTTTAGAATTTTAGATTTATTTTTATTTTTAGTAGTATTTTATTTTTATGTTTTTATCATTTTTTTATATTTTACGTTTTTGGATATTTCTCTTTTGCTACGGGTTTTGGAATGAAAACAAAAATAAATTGAGCCAAAGATTTTGGTGATTAAAGACTTGGAGTTAAAGTTAAAGATAAAAGAACGGAAAAGAAGACAAATAATTTTATTGTCATTTAATTTTATTTTTAGGCTTTTATTTGTTTCTCTTTTAAAAAAAATTGTATTAGGAAATCTTTTATTACTTTTATAATTTTTCTTTTATTTTCGGACTTTGGGACTTTGGACATTATTATTTTTAAACCCTAAAGAAGGGTTAAATATAAACTGCAACAAGGAATGACGACAATTACGATATTGTCTAGGCCCCTCGGGTTCGTACACTGACACAGAAGTCGGTGACCCGAGTCGACTTCAACGGTTTATCCCCCATATGGAACAGAAGGTAAGATTCTAACCACTCACGAATCCCTTGTCAGTGGGTTTTCTGGACGCCTTTGTAATGCATATATGTTGAGGTCTTGAAAACGATTTTAATTTCTAGTAAAGGGCAAGGTCTGGCCATATAAGATAAGGACTCGGATTTCATCACCGTTTCCTTCTTGCCCGCCTTAGGAAAACATTACCAAACACGAACCTAAGCTTACTGACTAGAACGAGACCAATAGGGTAACAAGCTTATAAGAAAGTCGTTCAAAAATACTGTATTGGTTGCTTTGTTAGCTCAACTCAAGGACCAGGATGATTAAATTAAAGTGATTTCCGCCGCCTTATAACTCAAGGAAACGTTGCCAAAGAAGTAGGGTTATTCAAGATCCTTATATCTTATCCTGCTTCTCTTCGATCAACTTAATCTAATTCATATTGTTCCAATAGGTTTGCTAATACTGTAACTAGTTTCCATTTGGAAGAATAGAAGCTGGTCTAGAAACAATCTAAGTGGAGCCATCATGCTTTTTGTTTGCTAGATTAAATAAGTTTGCTTGGTTGAGTCAGCCTTGCTTGTGTTTGTTTAGAATTTCCTTCCATTTAGAAGTTATTTTATTGTATGCCCAGGCCGCCTAAATCGTTAAGTGAACATGCCTGGAGAAGAGATTCTATTAGTCGTTTGATCAATAACGAAAATAGAAACTCTGTTTTTGGAAACGAGAATTTAGGAAACCCTTCTTTTGAGATCTCTATTTTTGGAGACTTTAGTTTTGAGTCTCTTAGTGAGGAAGTTTCTCCTAGTCCTTTGATAGTGCCGAAAATAACAACCTTAAAAGATTTGTTGAATCCTACTAGGACTGCTCGTCCCTCATGTATCAAGTTAGTTGATACTGAAGCAAACTATGAGTTGAAACCTGGGACCATACATATTTCTCCCAGTCTTTTTAGGGAAAGAAAATGAAAACCCCTATTTCCATGTTAAGGAATTTATAGCACCAATAGGATTAAAAGCCTAGATGATGAAGCATAAAACTTAGGTTGTTTTCTTTTTCCCTGAGAGATAAAGCCAAATCTTGACTATATAGTTTGACTTCTGAGTCCATTGAAACCTATGAACAACTTAAATCTTCCTTTTTCTAGAAGTTTTTCCCTAGACACAAAATATCATCTATTAGGTAACAAATTTGCACATTTGCTTAACAAGAGGTAGAATCTTTGTATAGGTGTTTGTAAAGGTTCAATGATTTATTATCACAATGTCCTCATTATGACCTAGAAAAGGTAAGGCTATTCAAATACTCTTTGAAGGGATATATTATCCAACGACGACCATGGTCGAGTCGTTGTGTATATGGGGGTTTGACAGTAAAACTGTTGATGAGGCAATGGTATTTTTGAATGAAATTGCCGAAAAACCCCAGCAATGGGAATGTAGTAGGGAACCCCAGAGAAAATTTTTACTGAGCAGAGGTAATGTCAATAGGGTAGATGGAACTTTTGAATCAGATGCCAAAATTGTAGCTAGAACAAAAAGGGTAGAATCCTTAGAATTGAGTCAATCTAGTTGTGGAATAGATCCCAAGACATTTTAGGAAGGACAGAATGTTGAAGAGCAAGCCCATGCTCTTTACAATAACATTAGATTTGATAACCGTCAGAAGTTTGACCCATATTCAGAAACCTGTAACCCTGGTTGGAGAAACCCTCCAAAACTTTCTTGGTCTAAGGGCCAAAATCAAGGTCAGTCTAGTAATTCTCATAATCCTCCAGGTTTTGGCTATACTAAGAATCCTTCAGGTCCAGCATAATTTAAGATCCCTTCAGATAAGAATATCATGAGTTTAGAAGAGTCTCTCACCATGTTAGCTCATAACACTATAAATTTTTAGCAACCGGTTGGACAAAGTTTACAGGCTAATAATAAGATTGAAAAGGAAAACAAACAAGTTATTTCTGATCTACAAATCCAGGCTAGTCAGATAAATGAGTCTTTGAGAGAAAAAGGGAAGTTTTCCGGTCAAAAACAACCCAACCCTAGAGGAGTTCATGAAGTATCTTCTGGTGAGACATCAAATTATGTGAATGCAATTAGAACCCTTAGGAGTGGTAGACAATAAGGTAACCATACCCGATAGTGAACATGCTGTAATTCACCCTTCTGAGCCAGTATCTAAAGAGACTGATAAAGTCTCTAAAGAGTTCAATGTGGTTCCTGATAAGTCCAATTTTATGGCCAGAGCCCCATTCCCACAACTACTAATACCAACTAAGAAGGAATCCAACTTTAATGATATATTGGAGGTTTTTAAGCAAGTCACCATCAATCTCCCTTTATTAGATGCAATTAGGCAGATTCGTTCTTATGCCAAGTTCCTTAAGGATCTTTGTATGCGAAAGCGAAATCTTAATTTACAAAAGAAATCCTTTTTAGCTAGTCATGTAAGTTCTATTGTCCAGAATACCACAACTCTTAAGTAAAAATTCCCAGGTTCCCCTACCATTTCTTGCACAATAGGTAACTACCGTGTACAAAAAACGTTACTTGACGTAGGAGCTAGTGTGAACTTACTTCCGTACCATGTGTACCTCCAGCTAGGACTTGGTGAGTTAAAACCTACCCAGATAACAATCCAGTTAGATGATAAGTCTCTGAAAATTCCTCGTGGTGCTATATAGGATGTACTTATTGAGGTCGACAATTTTATTTATCCAGTGGATTTTGTGATCCTATGTACCCAACTTGTTCCTGACCCAGAGAACCAGATACTTGTGATTTTAGGTCGCCCGTTTTTAGCTACATCTAATGCGATCATTAAATGTAGAAATGGTATTATGAATTTATCTTTTGGTAATATAACTATTGAGATGAATATTTTCAATGTCAGCAAGAAACCCCCTGAGCTAGATTACACATGCATTGAAGAGGTAAACATGATAAGAACATTAGTTCAGGAGTCATTACCAAACACTTTGTTAGAAGATCCATTAGAGAAATGCCTAGCCCACTTTGGTCTTGATTTTGTTGATGATAGTTTGATTAATAAGGTGAATGCTTTGTTAGATTCCGCCCCTTTGATAGACACTAGTAATGGATAGAGAGCTAAGTTCGAACCACTACCAGTTTCTAAGTCTACCCTAATTCCTTCTTTAGAAGAGCCCCCTTAAGTTAGACATTAAAAAACTACTAGATACCTTGAAGTATGTGTTTTTAGGCCTATCTGAGACTTTGCATGTGATTGTAGCATCCGACTTGGATAATGATCAGGAAAGTAGGCTAGTGACCGTACTTCAAGATAATAAGGAAGCTTTAAGGTTGACCATAACAGACATTAAAGGTATAAGTCCTACTGTTTGTATGCATCAGATTCATTTAGAGGATGACGCCAAACCTTCTAGGGAGATGCAACGTCGAGTGAACCCTAACATGAAAAAAGTAGTTCGAACTGAGGTGCTTAAGTTTTTAGATACAAGTATTATCTACCCCATTTCAGACAGTAAGTGGGCCAGCCCCGTTCAGGTTGTTCCCAAGAAATCAGGTCTCACTGTAGTCTAGAATGATAACAATGAGTTAATCCCAAATCGAGTGACCATGAGTTGGCGTATTTGTATTGACTACAGGAAATTGAAAAAGGTCACAAGGAAGGATCACTTTCCCATTCCTTTTATCGACCAAATGCTAGAGCGATTATCTGGACATAACCAATATTGTTTTTAGATGGCTACTCTGGTTATAATCAGATTGTTATTGCCCAGAAGACCAAGAGAAAAAAACTTTTACCTTTCCCTTTGATACCTTTTCATATAGACGCATGCCTTTCGGGTTATGTAATGCCTCTGTGACATTAGTGTTGGTTCATCTTATGATAAGTATCATTTGACATTAGTATTGACTAGGTGTAAGGAAAAAAATTTAGTGCTTAATTGGGAGAAATGTTATTTCATGGTCCGATAAGGAATTGTTTTAGAGCATATCATATCTTCTAAGGGTATATAGGTAGAATCCAAAGTTTACCTTATTAAGACTTTATAGGTCCCCAAAACCGTAAGAGATATTAGGTCATTCTTAGGGCACGCAGGGTTTTTATCGTCGATTCATTAAGGATTTTAGCTTGATTTCTAGACCTCTTTGCAATTTGCTTGCAAAAAATGTTAAGTTTGTCTTTGATGATGCTTTTTTAGATGCTTTTTTGAGAAGCTTAAAACTTTACTCACTACCACCCCTATAGTCCAGACACCTAACTGGAACCAACCTTTTGAGATCATGTGTGATGCTTCAGATTATGCTATTGGTGTTGTGTTAGGTCAGCGAGAAAACAAATTACTTCATGTGATTCAATATGCCAGCAAAACTCTGAATGATGCCCAACTGAACTATACCACCACAGAAAAGGAACTATTAGCCATTGTTTTTTCCTTAAACAAGTTTAGATCCTATCTCTTAGGTTCTAAGGTCATAATATTTACTGATCATGCTGCTTTGAAATATCTTCTATCGAAGAAGGATACTAAACCTAGGTTGATTAGGTGGATCCTTTTGTTACAAGAATTTTCCTTAGATTTATTAGGGATAAAAAGGGTGCATAAAATATAGTAGTAGACAACTTGTCTAGGCTTGTTGTGGATTCCCTGATGATTCCCCTTATGTGAGGGATAATTTTCCTGAAGAACAACTTTTTTTTGTTTCCCGATTACCTTGGTATGCGAATATAGTGAGTTATATTGTTACTGGTCGAATACCCCAACATTGGGGTAGACAAGATCATTCTAGGTTTTTAGCCGATGTTAAGCATTTCTTTTGTGATGATCCTTATCTGGTTAAGTATTGTCCAGACCAGATTCTTAGAAGATGTATACCTGAGAGTGACCAGTCCAGTATTATTTCCTTTTGTCATGATCATGCTTGTGGGGGTCACTTTAGTGCTAAGAAGACTACTGCTAAGATACTGCAGTGTGGATTCTACTGGCCTTCGTTGTTTATAGAATCCCACAATTACTGTATTGTTTATGAGCGTTTCCAGAAGTTATGAACCATTTCCCATAGAAATATGATGCCTTTGAACCCTATTTTAGCGATTCAGGTCTTTGATGTGTGGGGCATTGATTTTATGGGTCCATTTCCTAATTCCTTTGGTTATCTTTACATACTTATCGCCGTAGACTATGTCTCTAAGTGGATTGAGGCGGTTCCGTATAAAACAAATGACCACTAGGTTGTGGTCCACTTTTTGAAAGATAACTTACTTACACGTTTTGGTACACCGCGAGCTATAATTAGTGATGGAGGGTCATACTTTTGTAATAGACCGTTTGCACTTTTAATGAAATAATATGGTATTACCCACAAAGTAGTTACCCCATATCTTCCGCAGACTAGTGGTCAATTAGAGTTTTCCAATAGAGGATTGAGCATATCTTAGAGAAAACAGTTAATCCTAATCGGAAAGACTGGTCAATGAGGCTTACTAATGCCTTATGGGCTTACCGTACTGCGTTTAAAACCCATTGGAATGTCACCTTATTAGCTTGTATTTGGAATAATTGTCACCTACTTGTTGAGTTACAACATAGATCCTATTAGGTTGTTAAGAAGGTTAATATTTCACTTGACAAGGCAGGAGGTCACATGAAACTCCAGTTCAATAAGTTGGAAGAGATTCGTAGAGATGTATACGATAGTTTTAAAGAGTAGAAGAACAATATGAAACTTGTGCATGATAGAAATATTTTAATAAAGTCATTTTCTTCTGGTCAAAAAGTTCTTATGTATGATACCCGCTTGCATCTCTTCCCCTGGAAGTTACTCTCTCGGTGGACGGGTCCTTTTATAGTTCATGTTTTTCCTCACGGTGCTATTAATATTGAGATGCTGGATGGTAGTAGTTCTTCAAAGGTTGACAGTCAGAGATTGAAGCATTTTTTAGAGCTTTTTCCTACAGGTGATGTTGAGGAGGTCCCATTGGAGGACTTTGCTTACCTTGATTGACCATCAAGACTGTTGTTATACATTAGTAAGTTTTTGTTGGTTTTTTTTGTCCTATTCTCGGGAGAAGGATTGTTATGCTTCACCCATGTACTATCTTTCTGACTTAACTCTTTATTCCTCTAGTTACCTATATTCTTGGTATTGCACTTTATTTTGAAACATTGAGGACAATGTTAGGTTTAAGTTTTGGGGTAAGGGAGAAACTTTTAGTTGAAATAAGGAAACTCCAAAATTTAGAAACTTGTGAACAATTCAGGATGACACTAACCATTCTAAGTAGATGGAAACATAACTTTTATCTATAGGAATTGGTGTTCCTATATAAATGGTCTATTCATAAAAGGATAGAACTCAGGTGTTAGGAATAACATGATAGTCGTCACCATGTCACGTTCTATAATTATTTTTGCAATTTTATATGTTTCTCTAAGTGATTTGGTGGGTCACTAGTATCGCCTTGTTGTCATTGCTAGGATGAAGTAGAGTGATTGCGATTAAGCCCCATTTTTGTATTTTATTTTTGTTTTAAACCAAAAAGAAAAATTGACACTTTGAGAGCAATATGTGTGTGTTCTCCCTGCCTCCGTCTTCTAAGCAAGAGTGGAACGCAGTATCCATGGGAACTATCATGTAATCCGCTGACAATGAGCATGCGCTTAGATTCAAAAGATTTAAAAAATAATAATAAATAAATCGACCGTTGGGGCCCTTGTATATACCAGCTGAGTTGATACTAGAATTAGGATTCAGACCAGTGCGTGTGTATCTCAATCCATTAGGGTTCATCTTGGCATGATGTTCATACAAATATTCTGGGAAACACCGTTCACCTTAGTCAACATGGGCACACTTCTATCTCCATATCCATCTTCTTAATCTATTCATGTGATTGTGGTTTGTTAGACTCCGAGTATCGTGGTCCATTTTACGACTATTTGAGTAGAGTTTTATTTTATTTTATATGAATTTTAGTACGGTTGAGTGCAAACTCGTGTACAACAACTGGATTCATATAGGGTAATAATTCACATAGTCGAAGAATTTCGTAGCCAACTAAATAACATGTTTAGTGTCTACCCTCAATCGTTCACAAGTAGCTAAAAGTTGGAGTAAAGGTTTTGTGGGTACACCTCTTATAAACCCTCACGAGACAAAACTCGTCCACTAGGCCACCTAAGAGTTCAAAGACTTGTTGGACACGCTAAGTGCAACCGGATGCCTGCGACAGTGAGTTATGATTTTTATTTTTCTAGATTAGATTTGCTCGAGGACTAGCAAATAATAAGTTTTGCGGTATTTGATAGAAAAAATTTTGTGTCCGATTTGTCTCAATTTTGTATATTGTTAGTGTTCATTTTTGTACTTATTATTGTGTTTTACATGTCTGTAGGTGTTTTTGGGAAATACACATTTTTGGGAAAATTGGCTAAAAAAAATTACTAAAGGCACCCCGAGAACAATTGCTAAAGGCACCCCAATTTTGTATATGGGAACTCTATTACTAAAGGCACCTCCATAATGGATTAGGGGCACTCCATCTTCTTCACGGGTGAAAAAGAATTATGGTGGGAAAAACAAACTTTAAGATTCAATTACTGGATCTATTTTGGGAAGGATTTTGAGCGATTTCTTTGGAGTTTTGGATTGGTACTAGCTTGTTAAGACAAAACAGGACTAGTAAGTCCCTTAGATTCGAAAAAAGGAGTGTTACGTGGATTGGAAGAAAAAAGGGCAAGTGGGGATATCTCAGGATTATTTTTGGAAGTTGCTTGTGCTATAGAGAGTTTGACTCTTTCTAAAACGTGTTTCGAATATGTTTGGGGAGCTTGAGCTACCAATTGAAGCGTGATCGAGAGCTGCAGACACATACGTATGAAAAAAGGGAAATAAAATATTTTTGAATTAAAACTTTTATTTTTAAAAGATTTGGCGAGCTTTGGAGGTGCTATGTGTATATAAAGGGTGTTGGAGGTGATTAGAAGCACACATAGAGAGTTGGGAGAAGTTTAGAGAGAGCAGAAAAAAAAAATCAGAGTTGCAGACAAAGTTTTCTGCTGGTGCAGACACAGAGAACAATAGTTGCTCAAAAAAATCATTTATTTTGAGCAGTTGTAACAGTTTCTTTGCAACATATATTTTCAAACTGCAACACTAGATTTATAGAATTTGTAGCGCCTATAAAGCGTTGCAAATTCTCGGTTTTTATTATTTTCTCTCATTTTCATCTTTTTATACACTTTTGAGTTATGAACCATTACTTTGAGCCAGTGTATCACATGAAAAGCTAAACCCCATTGCTGAGGCGGCATGTGAAGCTATTCTTACTGATGTGGTTGTAGACAGTGGTAAATAGAGTATTGTTCACTCAGACTTGTGAAGAAGGATTTTATACCTAAATTTCTAATGATAAAATAGAAAACTTAAAAAAAAAGATAATAACAATATTACAAGATACTGGAACTCAGGATTCCACCACTCTACATATTCATGTGATTCATACATTAATTCTAGATAATTTATAACTTATATGATAAAAGTTATGACTCTGATTCTTTGCTAAAGTAGATTTCTAAAACATTGATCGTAAATCTAAGCATGGACCATCAAAACACTTAATCTAAGCATTATCCATCAAATTAAATGACAACCAATTAGTAAAAACCATAAATAAAATTAAATTAATACAAAAGTCGTAAAAGAATTAAATATATTTACCACACAATTGTGAAATATAGCTTCCTCCATTGTTCCAATGATGGGGTTTAGCCCATCACGCTCAAAACACCCTCAAAAGATTGGTACATGGCTCAAAAAGTGTTTGAAAGACGAAAAGAAGAGAAAATAATAAAAGCAGCGAATCTGCAACAGTGTATTGGTGTTACAGACTTGCTGTTACAAAATAAGTGTTGCAAACTGAAGATAAATGTTGCAACAATTAAAATCTTTAGCAACAGAATCTTCAATCTTTTGGCCACAAAACACAGCTATAACCACGGTTTCTTCATCTTCTTCATCACGAGCAGATTTTTCTGATTTTTTTAATGTCTTCTTCTCTGACCTCTCCAACACCCTCTATCCTTTGTCTCTACCTCACTATTTATATTGCACCATCAATCCTCCCCCAAATCTTCTTGAATATCTCTATTTAATGAGAATCATCCTCTCGGCAGAAAAAGGCAAAAATCTCCGTAAAAACTTCTTGTCCAATCTATATTGATGCTGCCAAATCTTTTTAGAGTTATTTTCTTACCCTGAGTATAGACCTAAGCAACTATTTGCTTCCGAAAATATATAGGCAGTTAAGAAGCAAGAGATCGACCGAGATATTTTGTTTTTTGGAAACTATATCACGAGATATTTTTTGATTTTCCAAGTTTCCAAAACATATACAACTCTTATATAAATAAGGCAAGAATATTCTTTGTCTTAAAATTCCAAATCTCTCCAAAAAAACTTGAACAGGAAGTTCCACAATTTGAAACAAAGTTTTGCCGCCAATATTCATGTTTGATTTTGAAAAGATGGGTGCCTTTAACAATTTAGTGGGTGCCTTTATAACTTTTTGAGCCGATTTTCCACGATTAATTATTTCCCAAAAATATCTACAAATACATAAAATAACATAATTAGCACACAATCAAGCATTATTAATATAAAGAATTTGAGACAAATCAGACACAAAAATATGTCTATCAAATACCCCTAAACTTATTATTTGCTAGTCCCCGAACAAATCTAATCTAGAAAATAAAGATCCTAACTCACTGTTGCAGGCATCGCGATTGCACTTAGCGTGTGCAACAAGCCTTTGAAGCCATAGGTGTCCCTATCAGACGAGTTTTAGTCTCGTGAGGGTTTAAAAGAGGTGTACCGACAAAACCTTTTACTCCAAAGCTTAGCTACCTATGAACGATTGAGGGTAGATACTAAACATGCTATTTAGTTGGATATAAAATTCTTTCGCTAAGAGAATCATTACCCTATATCAGTCCATTTGTTGTACACGAGTTTGCATTCAAGCATACTAAAATTCATACATAAGAAAACAAAACACTACTCAGAAAGTCATACAATGGACCACGATGCTCGGAATCTAACAAACAACAATCACATGAATAAATCAAGAAGATGGATATGGAGATAGAAGTGTGCACATGTTGACTAAGGTGAACAGTGTTTCCCAAAATATATATATGAACATCATGCCAAGATGAACCCTAATGGATTGAGGTACGCACCCGCTGGTCAGAATCCTAATTCTTGTATCAAGTCAGCTAGTATATACAAGGACTCCAGCGGTCGATTTATTGAATATATACAATTAATATTTTTTTTTACTTTATTTTTTTATTTTTTTTATTTTTTTCCGACAACATGATTAGATATTTTGAATCTAAGCGCATGCTTCTTGTTAGCAGATTACATGATAGTTCCCATGGATCCTGCGTTCCATGCTTGTTTAGGTGACGGAGACCGGGAGAACACACACATATTGCTATTCAAGTGTCATTTTTTTATATTTAAAATTATTGGTCAAGTTCAATTAAAATAATGGGGCTCGATCTCAATCATTGTAATTCATCCTAGCGACAACAAGGCGATACTAGTGCTCCACCAAATCATTTAGAGAAACACAAAAAGATGCATAAATAAAAACAGAACGTGATATGGTGACAACTTCGAGATGTGGTGACAACTATCATGTTATTTCTAACACCTAAGTTCTTTCCCTTTATGAATAGACCATTTAGTTGGGTCCCTCAACTCCTACAGCCAAGAAATTTATTTCCATCTACCTAGAATGGTTAGTGTCATCCTGAATTGTTCACAAGTCTCTAAATTTTGGAATTTTTGGTACAACTAATTTTTTAAAAAATTTCTTCCTTACCCCTAAACTTAAATTGAACATAGACCTCGATGTTCTAAAGATAAATGAATGAAAGCAGTATCAATGAGAAATAATAAACAAAGTAAAAGGGAAGGATATTACAAGCACCGTGTACCAAAAGCATATGGGTTTCCTACCATAGAGCGCTAAGTTTAAAGTCTTCAGCCAGACCAAAAAAGGATTAGTAATAATTTACGAATCATAAAAATAATAATCTGAATAATTATGGATCCTTGAAGTCAATCAGATTTGACTTATATATATGAACACCATGAAATATATGAAATCGGTGGTCATAAAAATGTGTCGATTTAAACTTCCAAAAATATTCATGTTTAGTTTCAAAAATTAAAAATTGACACATTTGAAGTTGAAACATTCCCACATTTGGTAAATAAAATCTTGGTGGGACAACAAAATCAATCATGGTATCATGAACCGGGTAAACAACATCAACCAGAGGATAAGTTTCTGACGACTGAATTTTATTCTGGAAAAAACCAGGCTCGGGAAAATGTTTTTGAAGACAATCTCTTAAAATGGTAGAGGCATATATGTCAAGTCCCAAGTTAAGAACCTTTATAAGAGTCAAAGGTAAACCACGGGGAGCATGGTATTCACCCCCAAACTTAGAATTTTCAGAGTCCTTGGATAGACTAGCCATAATTTTTCTACTTTCTAGATCGTCAGATTCCTGAAAATGGTCAATTGCTTCTTCTAAGTTATAATCATGTGGTGTATCCTCACTCACATTTAAGATCTCTACGAGTCTATCTTCTTTGTCAGGGACTATGGTTTTTGAATCGTTAGATTCTAAAACACTAGTCTCTCTATAAACTCGTTCTTCTAAGCCATCATCGTCTTTATAATAACAAGGATATATTTCACTATTTATAACAATGAGTTAAATCTTTTTCTTCTTGAATAGGAAAATAATCATCAAAATTATTGGGATTGGAACTAGAAACATCATTATTATCGTGAAGCTCAATTGGTGTAAAAATTTCCTGACCATTATGAATATGGATTTCAAATTCTTCATAAACATTATCCTCATCATCTCATACATGATGAAGGAAAAGAAATACTCAGCATTCAACCAAAAGAGGTAAGGTTCTTATTTCATTCACACCCCAACATTAACAATTGCACATATAAAAGATGATCAAATTAATCCAAATAAAAGAGGTAAGGTTCTTGTTCAGTATATGTTAACTTTGCTTTTGATTTTAAATATATTTGAATATACACAATGCAGGTCTCATTCCGTGGACTTGGAGATGAGTACTTGCACCTGCAAAAGATGGCGTGTGTATGGTTTTCCATGCTCTCATGCAACCGCCGTTATTTCTGCAAAAGGTGACCAATACATGGATTACATCCAACCCTACTTCGCAGTTGCTTCTTTCCGTGAACTACACTCAACTGTCCATCAGACCCGTTCCAAACTACGACATCCCTGACGAGTATGAGGATGGAGATGAGATTTTTCCACCTATTGTGAGGCCTCCGCCAGGTAGACCAAAGGTCAACCGTAATAAAAGTACATGTGAGATGGCTAAGAAGTCGGGTACATGTTCAAATTTTGGTGCTAAAACTCACCATAACAAAGCAAGTTGCACTGTCATCCCTTCCTACCCATGAAGCTGTGTTATTCGATTTGCAGTTTCATAGTGCCTCTTCAGTATAGGCAATATATACTTGCTTCAGTATAGAAATTATGCACTATATTTTCTTTGGAGTTTGGAGATAGTTTACTTAGATTCTTTTTCATTCAATTTTTACAATTTTTGTTGCCTTTTTCAGTATAAGCAATATATACTCGTACATTCAATATAAAAATTATGCACTTTTTATGAGATTTCTTTTAAATTTTTTGCATAGTTCCTTATAGTGTAACAAATTTATAATCATTTTGAGTGGTAGTTTATATATGTGTTTTGCAGTAAGTACGAGTCTAACCTATCTATACTATCAAATGGTTCTTACCCAAAAGAGTTCACCATTCTAGATCTAGGGATTAGATACATGCACATAGGTACATACACTTTGTAAGAGTATAGCCTATCTATACTGTCAAATGGTTCTTACCCAAAAGGGTTCACCATTACAGATCTAGGGCTTAGATTATGGCACCTAGGCACACAGAGTTAGTACCAGTGTAGCCTATATATACTATAAATGGTTCATACCCAAAAGGGTTAACCATTACATATATAGGGCTTAGATATATACACATAGGTACACAGACTTTGTAAGAGTATAGCTTATATATACTCTTATAAGTGTAGTTTGTGTTTATTATTTCATAGCACCTTTTTAGTGCAGGCATCTACTTTTCATTATAAAAATTCTTCAATTTTGTAGTTTGGAGATAGTTTACTTAGACCAGTATAGCCTATATATACTCTCTTCTGGGGTTTTTTTAAGTGTAGTTTATGTTTGTATTTTTGTTTGTATTTCATAATGATTTCTAAAAATTAAGCTACAAAATGTAATTTAAACAAAATTAGAAATAAACATATCATTTCTTCAAATTAAAAACACATAACATCCTATATGATATACCGTGGAAATTAGAGCACCACCAATTTGAATCCCTATTCGATCCAAAAATTTCTCATCATTTACATTTCGTACTGAAATCCGCGTTGCAATTCTCTTTAATTGTCCTGGATTGTACATAACAGTTATTCTACACATTTGCTTAACTGCTGCTAAATTTTGAAAGCTTACATAGGGGCCTCCACCTTGATAGAGGGGCTCCCTTAGGATTCAGGGTGACTAAATAATTCATTAGGGGGTATCCTAGGGGGGCTATGTTAAATGTCCATATTACCCTTCAATCTATTAAAACCTAAACAAAACAAAATCTTTCTAATCTAATATATTTTCATTTCAATTCAAACCCTTTCTTCTCCAACCCAACCGTATATCATCCTTCTCCATTTCAACATTTTTTCTCCATCGAAATTCCTCGTCGATTCGAAAAATTCTTCGCCGATTAAACTGTAAAGTTCGTGATGAAGAATCATACTAAAGGTGTAGAAGGTAGTAGTGATGAAAATCAAAATCAAACTTTACAACCTAATCAAGAGATTGAAGAAAAAATCGGTGGTTATAATCAAAATCAAACTCTGAAACCACAACAAATGGTGTATATAAGGTATTCAACAAAACCCATGTTATTTTTAGAACCCTAAAGTGATTGATTTTCTTGTTTGATTGATAGAGTTGTAAAAAAAATAGGTTTCCAGAAACATTTACGGTTGGGTTCGATTGGAGAACCCAACCGTAACTGGTTTCTTTTAAATTTTACATTTGGGTTATTAAAATACCAAACCGTAAATAAAAAGGAAGGAGATGAAGGTGATTTTTACGAATCGAACCCAACCGTGAACAATTTTGCACTCAAAGAAAAAAAAAAATCTTACGGTTGGGTTTGATTCTAGTTTCCAACCGTAAATTATTCTGCATATGTCAAATTTTTTGTGTTAAGGATTGTTTACGGTTGGGTTCGATTGTCAATTCCCAACCGTAAATTCTCCTGGTTAGTTCAAATTTTTTGTTGATGATTATTTACGGTTGGGTCGGATTGTCAATTCCCAACCGTAAAGTCTCCTGTATAGGTTAAATTCTTGTTGTTGATTATTTACGGTTGGGTTCGATATGTGTAACCCAACCGTAAAGAGTTATGAATTTTCAAATTTTTGATTGGTTGCGTGTGTTGAACTGTTTGTAAATTATCTAACTTGTATTGCTTGTATGTTGTAGGAATAAGGATAGAGCAAAACTCAAGAAGAAGAGGGGTAATAATTTAACACCAATTGATCACACTCCAACCCCTCTCCACGGAGTTCATTTAGGGGTAGATAATAGAGGCTTGAGAAAGAACGATAAGAAGAAGAATACTTTTGAGGTAGGGGTGGTAGCTCTACTCAATAAGTACTACCTCAAGAGGAATATAATATTTTCCAAGACTTCGAAGATCTACCGGTGTTCAGTGGAGGTGCGTTTGTGATTAGAGAACCACCACAAGAGGAACATTGTGATGAAGAAGAAACGGACGGAGAACACTTTGTCGCTCAAGGAAAAGGTAAAGAAATTGTTGTTGCTTCTACTCAACCTCAAGTGAAGGAAAAAAAAGCCAAGGAAGCAGCCAAGACCGAAAGGCAAGCATATTCCCAAAGACAAACACGTGTTGTTGCCTAAGAAGAAGAATGAAAGACCTTGGGTGAGGCCCAGACAGGTCTGCAATATTATTTGGTTATCCGCATTCATGGGCTGCCAAAGTTGCTGAGACTAGGGTATTAATCTAAAAAATTCTCTTGTTTTGTTATATTTCCGTTTGTTTAACTTCAAGTTAAAAAATATTATTTTTATTCTTTGTAGGATCATACACAGGCCGTGAAGAAATTGGTTCGTCAAAGGGATCAACATTGGACGTTAGCTGAAGAATGTATGAACGTCTAAGTTCTCGTAAATGATACATGGTTAGCTCCCGGAATTACCAACTCTATGTTGGAATATGACATTGTTACCTGCATAGCCTTCAGGGAATGTTATTGGCCTGAAACCGATACGTGTCATCTCCCATTCGGCGAGATGACAATAACGGCGGATGATGTCAAGTCAATTCTTGGCTTACAAATTGAAGGAAAAACCGTGTACGAAGATTTTGACAACAACATGTCTTGGAGTCATCTCTGTGTCCTTGTCAAAGATACACTTGGATGGGAGAAGACAGAAGCCGAGTTAGAGTTTAAATTGGCTGCTGGAGATAAACCGGGTGTAGCAACGAAAAAAGGTTTAGGTATGACCAAGAAGACCTTGTTGCGTAGTCTGAGGGAGAAGTTTGGAGGAACCCTCCAATTCGAAAATGATGGGGTCGTCATAGATGAAACTAGAGCTATGCATACAGCCATGGCGTATCTGTTATATATGCTTAGTACCATCTTCTTCGCTGAAAACTCAGGAAATAGGGTCAACGCTCACTTTCTACAGTGGTTGACGGATCTCCATAAGACGCATGAGTATTCATGGGGAACTGCCACCCTCGCTTACCTACTTTCCAACCTTAGAAAAGCTTCGAGGGTTAGAGGTACTAAGATTTCCTGGAATATTGGTCTTCTTCAGGTAATTTATTGTTGGAATTTCAATGTTTAAATTTAATTTTTTTTTGCGCATTGTCTTATATTAATATTTATTATCTTCATAGGCATGGGTCTATGATCACTTTCCGAGCATGGTTCCTAAGACGGAGTGGGGCGGTGATTTTACTGGACCTACAAGAAAGAAATTCAGATTCACCGGTACTCAGTCAAAGCATAAAGAAGTGCAGATAGCAAAGAAGAGAAGTGAAATTGATGCTTTCACCGTAGAAGATATGGTGTTTGATCCTTATGTGAAGATTGACATAGATGATGATGGAGTAGTAGAAGATTTACGTCAATTATCGGACGTGTCAGGCTACAACGGGCCTTTGTACCATCCGTTTGGGTTCGTGATGTGCAACCCTCGTCGAACTCTCCGCCAATATGGTTATGTCCAAACCAAGGTAACAATCGAAGTCTTTAAATTGTGTGTGAATGGCTCCATGATCGAAGGCCCAAGCATCGTGCTCAACTACATCCCAACGCCTTCGGTCGCGGTTTGGAACAACCGCCATCAACCGGAATACTAAATCCAAGGGAGGAGGTAAATCCATCTTCGGGCACAAAAGAGGCCGTAGAAGATTACTTGGATTGGTATCGCCATTTTTGTCATCCAAATGTGATTAATATTGATCCAGAATCTATGAGAATACTTCAAAGGGGTCAAGGAAACAACACAGGAGATGGTGTCATTGATGTTTGGAAAAAGGCATATTTCAATTTGGTACGTAAATTACTTATGTTATTAATGTTTTTAAGATTTATTACTAAAGACTCAACCAACATTTATTTTCATATGTGAATAGAAAAATAACTTCAAAAAGAAAGCACTTGCATTGGCAGAGTCTATGACTCCATGCCTAAGTATAGGTGATGTGATGACGTTTGAGCAATTAAAGAACCTGCAAGCCAAAATGAGGAAGCTTCATGAATCAAACGAAGATGAGACGGTGCAAAGCTTAAAGAGGAGCAGAGCCGGTACAAGAGATGCAAATATTAGCCGAAGAGAGCCGCAACCTAGTGATGAAGAGACACATAATGAAGCCGAGGATGTGCAAGGTGGTGCTCGTACTCATGGCGGTCGTGTTGGTGCTCGTACTCGTAGCGGTCGTGTTTGTCCTCGTACTCGTTGTAGCACGAGCAAAAAAAGAGTTTGGGGTGGTGATCGACATACCCCTCCTCCTTCTCCCTAACTCTACGTTGATTATAACAATTGCGTCAAACTTAGGTTTTTTTTTGTAGGTGGATTATAACTTCTTGCGACAATATTCATATCTCAATTTAGTTAGAATATATGAGAAAGTTTTTATCTTAAATTGGTCTAGCTAAATTTCATGTTTTATTTACAAAAGTTTCAAGTTGGAAACCAAGCAAAGGAGAAATCAATTCAAAAAACAAAACAACTGATTATTTACGGTTGGATTCGCAAGTCCATACCCAACCATAAACTATCAGTATTATAATTCCCAGAGTTACGGTTGGGTTATTGAGTCAAAACCCAACCGTAAAACTGACATTTTTTTCATGCCAGACTTACGGTTAGTTTTCAGCTAAAACTCAACCGTAAATATGGATATCAATTTTACGGTTGGTTTGGAAAGCCCAAACCCAACCGTAAATATTCCTGGATCATTAAAAATTGTATTCTAGTACTTGTGTTGTTTTCGGTTTTTGTTTGTTTGAATGACCTAACTTAGTTAAAATGATTTAATAAGTTTAAAATTTTGATTTTTAAACCCCAATTTGACCTTAAACTCAATGCTCCAAAGGATGTTTTACGGTTGGGTTGGGAAGCCCAAACCCAACCGTAAATATTGGCTGAAATCGGTTGACAGATTTACGATTAGGTCTGTAGGGCCGTAACCAACCGTATAGACCTCTATGTAAAACTAAAATTGGTATTTACGGTTGGATTTGTTTGTCAAATCCCAACCCTAAATTATCCCGGATAGGAAAACTTTTTTTTGAAGATTAGTTACGGTTGGGTCCTATGCTAAAACCCAACCGTAAAACTGTTACGATTGATTTTTCCATGAATATACGGTTACGGTTAGATTAGGATGAACACCTAACTGTAATTGTTAGTTACAGTTGGGTATGATGCTGAAAATCCAACCGGAAAACTGTTACGATTTGGTTTTCCGCCATGAAATTACGGTTACGGTTTGGTTAGGATGAACACCTAACCGTAAATGGCGTTTACGGTTGGGTTCGACATGAAAAACCAACCGTAAAGTTCCCTGAATCACAAAAAAGGCATAACTTTTTACGTAATTTCAAAATTTGAGCCATAAAAGACCAAGAGTTTAAGTTAGAGGTATACCTGACTACTCTGGTTGAGTGAATCAAAATTTAGGGTTTTTTAGAAAACCCTAAAAAATTCTCTTTTATTTCTTCTATTTTTTCTTACCACCAAACCAAAACAAGAAAAATTTGATTTGATTTGATTAAGTATAAGATTATTTTAGATTAATTATTATTAGCTTAATCTATTAGCTAAGTAGTTTTACTAATATTAACTAATCAGGGGTAGTTTATCCATTAAGAAAATATCATGGATAAGGGGTTTTTGAAATTCCTACCTAATGTCCATATTTTTTCTTCAGATGGGAAGCCCCACTATCAACTTGGCAGCCCCTATGTAAGCTTTCTAAATTTTACCACTTCTATTTCTGAGGTGTAGAGGTTGCTAGAAAAAAAACAGCATGGTCTCCGGTTATCTGGCGGATAGGATAATTCGTTGACAGAATACCAATAGATGGTATACCTTTAAGTGGTAAACTGCGCCTATCAAAGAGTAATTCATCGCAGCAACTTCGGGTAAGAACGTTGCTGCCCCGAACATCGACTCTCTAAAGAGTATTCTGCCCTAACTTTTTGTACATTCTTGACTGTAAGTCAACAGTAAGACAATGGTGATGTGGAAAAAGGGTACCTATTCAAAACTCACTATGCCTTCCAATCTCCTTCTCAGAGCATTGCTTTCATTTGCAGTAACCAATAATGGCTAATCAAATCAGCGCTATAGAGTATTTGTTTGACTACATCTACCAGAGCCCCCGCAGAACAGAGATAGTCGTAGCAGGTATATTTCTTTGAATTCGTTGATTGTAAGTGACATATGTATTGTTGAAAAAAAAAAAATATAAAATATAATTTTAAGGTTTTAAGAAATAAATAAGCTCTTGTTTTCTTTTGTGAATGCAAAAACTATTAGTCCCACATCGGGGAGTTTCCAATCTTAAATTGTTTTAATATTATATATAAACTTATTAGTCCCACATCGGGAAGATCCCTCTTCTTAAGTTGTACTAGGTTATTATATAAACAAGCTTTTCTCAACCTATAGAGACAATCCAAGGAAAAAGGCTTTCTCCATATTTTTGGAGATACCAAAAGAATAATAATTTTTTTATTATCTTTCTCAAGTTTTTCAAAATTTTCCTTAAGGTTTTTTTCGGAGTTGCCAAGCTCAAGTTGAGCATCTACTGCATATGCTAGTAGTAGGTGTAGTAGGATGTTTTATCTCGGAGACATCCGCCCTGTGGAGGCTATAGCATCACTTTTGGGTGTAGTCGGCGTGTTGAACACGTGACTCACTCTGTTTTCCAAAGTTTTGCCATGTTGTTGTTGCGAAGATCTGGGGAGCTTATCTGTTTCGTCAAGTCGATCACCTCCAATACAAAAGAGCTAAGTATCAATAACTTTTGTTTATTTGAATTTTCTTCATTTTGATTATTGCGCCCAACAATCTTAAGACATTAGCTTTAGTAGTAATCAAAAATGAATGCTCGATTTTTGATATTATATTGGAAAACAAAGGATATTAATTGTGAAGTGAAAAACAAAATTAAGGTTTTTGGTCATCCGTAGAATTTCGAGTATATCTCTTAACTTAGAAGGAATTTCGACAAATCCTTATATCCGAATACATTAGACATCCTGATAGTTACCCACACCAAATTTCAGAATTTTTGGAGTTGTAAAAGTATTTTTTAGGTATTTCACAAAACTGAGAAACGTTCCTGAAAAATTCTGACGGGCAGAAAAATATTGTTGACTAAATTAGTTTTTCTGGGGTAACCATGTGTTTTTTGAAATTATGATTCGAACGAAGTTTGTGGATCTAGATGTTATCTTCAAAACTCATTTTTCTATTTTCCGATTGAATTGTGGTTTGTGAGATATGGTGTTTGTAACAACGTTGCGTATGTTTTTCCAGAATATCAATAACTGTATCTAAGCTCTAGATTAGTATGAGATCTTGCAACCATTTACAGTGTTACTTTTCACCTTGGATATAACATGAAAAACCGGTACTAGTGAGTGCTTTTATCCATGATAGACTTGAGATTTCAATTTAGTTGAAATATTTATCATAAACAACTTAGAGCAAGTAACGAATTGATTTTTGTGACTTAAAGTTATAATCTCTTATATGTGTTAGATTAGTATCACATTGCTAATGAATAAGATGTTAAATCAGTTGTGTATGAGTTATCCATTGTGTTATAAATCAATTGGCGTGAATCACATGATTGGTTAATAATTGTGTATTAGCAATTTCTATGGTGATTTCTAAATCATTTCGAATATGTTACCTTTCGTTGAAAATATGAGAATCATAATACACTAGTATACCATAGTCATATGGATAGTGAGGTATAAAGTATCTTTTAGTAACTAGTTCAACAAGAAGGTTAAGTGATCAAATGTGCTTGAATTGATATGTTTGTACACAAAAATTGTTTAGGGTTTTTATTACCAAGTTTTGTTACTTACTTATGATAGTGATAGTCTAATGTGAAGAGAGACTTAAGTAACTTGATAACTATGTGTTCGCAATAAATATTTTGATAAGATGATCACTTATAATATCTTGATAATTTTATATTACCTATGACGAATGAAAGTATCAACCAATTTTTTGAATCCTAGTTGGTCAGAAGTTTTATCATCTTAAGTCGAATGATAAATTTAGTGTTAATCCCTGATAACTTATATTTTTTTAACTGTGTGCTTATCTCCTCGGAATAAGAGAATTGTATATTCAAATTTGAATGGAACAATTGACATTCTTACTGTGTTAAGTAATTTTACTTTTCAGTGGAGATGATAAAAAGAATTGGTTAGTAAATGCCAGAAGTGCTAGAACGTATGCTCCAGAAAAGGCATGTTTTGTCTTCTATCAGGAATGGAAAAGATTAAAAGCATTTTCATGAACAATTCAACTATCAAAATAGTTGAAGAAATAGGTAAATGATGTGCAAGGCCTGTCAGGTATGGACATTAATCAGATTATGATATCATTCTCAATATGTGCATTGCGAATTAAAATTAGTGTCAAATGTTATCTACCTAAGTTACTATGAAATGTTATACTTGGAAATATGATCTTTTGATTCTTTGAGTGTTAGCTTAATAGAACAAGACAACAGTAGATAAAAGAGAAAATCGTCAATGAATTGAGAATGAATACATAAGCATGTTAAATCATAATGTTGGTATAGAGTACCATTATATGATGTGTCTTAGTTAGATGCAACCTAAAGGACACATAATTGTAGTTTCTTATGTTGAGAAATCCTGATAATTGTGGGGGGCCTTATGTCTCCATTGTGGGGTATAAGATGGAAACAAGTGTTTGTTTGATTTCTCAAGTAGATTCGTAGAACACCCTAGACTTATATGTGCCCTACCCTGTAGACCTCAATTGTGGGGGTCTAAGGTGAGAATGAAGAGTCGACTTCTTTAGTAAATCATTGCATATGATCACCAAAACTGTAGTATGATAATTTAACTAAAGTAAATTTTATTGTTGAGGATGTTGAGTTCTCGACAATAGTTTTCTGAGGTCGGGTTCTCACACGAGATTGAATAAGTCAGACAGAGACTTGATTTTGTGAAATTTTTGTTAGAGAATAAAGTAGTGATCTCTTGCATACTCACATGACTGTAAAATTACTACATCAGGCATTGTTTGTCATTATTGACAGTGTGCTACATTAGATGGATGTTGAGACATTATACATAAATGATTAGTCAAAGGTGGACAAACCTTAAGGGTTTGGTTAGCGCTAGGGGTACAAACTGATTACACCTACATATACTTGACCTGAACCAAGATGTAAGTCAATGACCTATAAGTATTATTATGTGATGATGATGAATACTAGTGATGTAACTAATAAATTTGATAGTGTATTTACACTAAATAAATTGAAGGTGCATATGTTTAGCATGCCTTTGTTACGTGTTTTACAACCACTAACAATTTTTTGTTGTTTAAAGTTTGACAGGAAACTAATACGTTGTTGAAGTGGTCTAAAGGATCATAAAGAACCAAAATCAAATTTTGATGATATAGTTTATATCAAATGTGTGTTGTAAAATAGGTGTGCATGTTTCCCATTTTATCCTGGATAATTACATGGTTGCTCTGATCACAGGACCAGAAAATTGGGATGCTTGAGGTACATATTTAATTTCAAATATGTGATATATATTGCACCAATCTTCGGAGGAAGATGTAATGACCGTACTAGTAAGTAGTACATGTATATTGTGTATTCCTTTATATGCTTTACAACCACTAGAAAAAACATGATGTTTGTGATTTGATTGAAAGACTAAGTTGTTGTAGAAAGGCATGATCCAAAAGTTCATTAGAACCAGAAGAAATTCTGACGGGAATGCTCTTTGTGAAACTCGATGCGTTTAATTTGTGTTGTAAATGTGCAGTTAATTAGGTGTACAAATATACTTGTGATCCCAGAAGAATTAATGGGATGATCTGATCAGAAATTTGAAGTACTTGAGGTACATTTTAAATTGTGTATGTGCATGATACATATTACACTGACCTTAAGAGATGTTGTGATTTCAGGCTTTGGAGAATCTTAGCCTATGTGTGTACTCTCTTAAGATGTATAATTAGTTGGAAATCCTTCAACGAACATGAAGAACTCGACTGAGATGAAATCAGAGTTCGTTTGCTTAAATTAAAGCATAAGAGGAAGATGAATTGCTAAAACACTTTTGTTGGGTATTCTCCTGTGACTGAAGCCTGTGGGCACCACTGATGAAGCTCAATTGACTATGTGAGTCTAAAGTAAATGAGCAACGCAAAAGTCTAGACAAACTCTGAGAAGGCTAATTCGGTAAGACAACTACTCTCTAATAAAGTGATTTTTGTAGACTTAGTGAAGTCAAGAGAAAAATCAGTGGATCCTTTGACGGAAGGATAATCTAGAGAGAAAGTTTGTTATTGCATCGAGGGGGATGGGACTTAAGCTCAAGAAATAAAATTTCAATGAAGGACACTCAACCTTAGTGACTGGAGATCCCAAGATCAAGGTTCAATGAGACAACTAACTTGTGGTAATTAAAGGTATGCACTATCAAGAGAATTACATTCTCTGTCCCTCCTTATGGTGCATTGTTGTGATAGTGTGACTGCACGTGAAGGATGACTTTTAAAAAGTATTAATGAGTTCTATAGTTTCAATTTAAGATTGAAGTGGGATGTAGCAGTAACACTCTTGATAGAACTCACCTATCTGAATGAGGAAGTGGGCCGCTTCCTATGAGAATAAGAGATGATTCTCTAGAGCATTCTGAGAAATGAGATATTTTCTAGGGCCAAAATGAGCAAAACGGAACGAGCTTGGCAACACCTTGGAGATATCATGCGTGGTTGTTATCACGAATTACACCAAACTCTAGCAGTTCAAGACATCGCGTTCACTGTCTCTAGCAAGTAGTTTCGGTAGTCTCTCACTAAGCAAAGGTTCAAGACCTCATGGACACCTCTGCCTAAAATGGTATTTCCTGCGTTTTATGTGATTTTCATTTTTTATCGAGATTTAATTCATTTTGAGAAAATGAGTTTTATGTTGTTGTTTTTTATGGTCTTGGTATTGCTGATACTTAGGACCTAATTTTCACTTTGGTGAACGGAACCTTTAGCCCCACTATATATGGGAAACTAAAGATGAAAGCTCTCTATACAATTATGATTTATGCAATCAATAGTATGACCTTGGGGTCAACACACTTTTTTGTGGAGGAGAGGACGTTGGAATGGCTAGTAAGACTTCAACACTCACGGTCGTGGGATTGAGGTGTTGATTTACCAAGATCTATATGTGTTTTTCATGTTTTACTGAGGTTTTTCATTCATGTGGGGGATTGTTGAAAAACAATATATATAAAATATAATTTTAAGGTTTTAAGAAAATAAATAAACTCTTGTTTTCTTTTGTGAATGAAAAAACTATTAGTCCCACATCGGGGAGTTTCCAATCTTAAATTGTTTAATATAAAATATATAAACTTATTAGTCCCACATCGGGGAGATCCCTCTTCTTAAGTTGTACTAGGTTATTATATAAACAAGCTTTTCTCAACCTATAGAGACAATCCAAGGAAAAAGGGTTTCTCCATATTTTTGGAGATACCAAAAGAATAATAATTTTTTTATTATCTTTCTCAAGTTTTTTGAGATTTTCCTTAAAGGTTTTTTCGGAGTTGCCAAGCTCAAGTTGAGCATCTACTGCATATGCTAGTAGTATGGTGTTTTATCCTGGAGGCATCTGCCCTGTGGAGGCTATAGCATCACTTTTGGGTGTAGCCGGACGCTAATGTCTTAAGAACAACGTGTTGAACACGTGACTCACTCTGTTTTCCAAAGTTTACCATGTTGTTGTTGCGGAGATCTGGGAAGCTTATCCGTTTCGTCAAATCGATTACTTCCAATACAAAAGAGCTAAGTACCAATAACTTTTGTTATTTGAATTTTTTTCATTTTGATTATTGCGCCTAACATGTATTGTATCTTGGACTCCATATTGATTCCTTTTACGGATGAAATGCAGAAAATGACCCAAAAGCATCAAAAATCGCCGAGTTACTAAAATTCTTGATGAGGTACAGAGACACCCCAATATGCTACCCATCAGCGTACCATGGTTCCATGGAAGATTTAGATGATTAAAAATACGTTCTAAAAAGAGCCAACACAAAGAACACCGACCAATGGATGTCCTCCATTTTTGTTCATTGTATTGGTTACTCATCCATTGTCACTGTCAAACAAAAAGGGTTAATTGATTGCAAATAACAGATGTAATCTTTTGTTTGATTTAAGAAATAAATCTATACCACCCATTGAATATCAGTAACCAATTTGTTAGTGAACATGTAACGTCAGTATCACAATGGTGTTTTTTCACTGTAGAATATTTTCTACAGTTGCTGAAATGTTCTGAGTGAGACTCATTCTTAGCACAACAGTGGGTTAACCAATTATTCGGCATGATTCACCAGCAAAAAACCAGTGAATCAGTGATCCATCTACTTTCCATCTATAAAAAGACTTAAAATATATTTTAGCCATATTTAAAACCGGGATACTTTGTACCATTTATATATTAGCTTTAGAGATTGGGTTTTAAATTTATTCAATTTTGAGTTTGGATCGTTGACCCGCTAATCAAACCAGTCAACTAACAGTTTAGTTAGTTATATTAAGAGTTAATTGCAGTCAGTGTATGTTTTTACACGTTTGCCAAATTGCCACTGCCCTCTCAGTCTAAATTCATAATCTTTCACTAATTAATCCCAATGTATATTAATACTAACCAATGAAAATCACAGCTTATGAAAAGAATTAGACCATAATTCTACCTTCAAAATCAAGCAAAACAAAGGTAAGATGACCATACTTCTTATGAAATGAAATCTTATCAAAATCATGACAACCTTTTTGATTATATCTTGGATAAACAACTATACCAGTCATACAACCTTCATGAGGAACACCCAAATTTAAGTTTCTTTAACATTATTTGGTGATGTTATTGTTAAACTATTTTTTTCTACTGATCTACAACAAATCTAGCCATTGTTAAAAAGCATTAACATCATCATATATTGACTTAACTTCTCAAAGAATAGCGAGTATTTAAGTTCCCTCAACTTATTAGGGTCCCTTACTTATTGTTGTTTTTTCTTTGGTGGTTGTCTTTTATTTGCTAATTCTTTCCCTTTCCTTTTATATGGTTTTACCTTTGGCTCTGCTTTTATTTTTTCTTTCCGCTTCTCTTTCTTTGATACTCTTTGTGTTGCTTTCTGTTCAACTTGTTTCTTTTCTTGTATTTTTGGTTTGGTCTTTTTTGCATCTTTATCAGAAAACTTGCTTCCACTGTCATACATTGGTCCAAGTGTCTTTGCTTGTCTATCTTTTTGAGTCACTACGTCATGGACTACACTTGAGACCACATCCTTATTCGGCTTCTTCTTATCAGAAATTTCTTTTTTTCTATTAGCAAGTGGTTTTTATCTTCTATCTGAGATGCTGAATGAGCATCTACATGGGCTATCAATTTGTCTTGGACTTTCTTTTTAACTATTTCTTCCTGCTTCTTCGATTGTTGTATCTCTGCATCTTCCTGTATTTTTTCTAAAAATAAAAAAACAAATTTAAGTTAGTATAGCATATGCGTAATATTTTTTTAACAATTCACCCAGTATAGTCAATCTGCACAACTTTTTTTTAATGTTTTATCATAGTACATATGCAGAGTATAGCCTATATATATTGTCAAATGTAACTACCTAACGAACTATATTGATAGTATAGTCAATATACACTCCCAAATTCTACTATCTTTATAGTTAGTTTTCCCAGTATAACCTATATGCACTTTCAAAATAATTAGTTGTTACCTTAGTTGTTCGTTCAAGGACCTGTCGCGCGACAATTGGTGCTTCTCTTTGTATTTTTTTTTTCATTTTGCTCAAGCCTCTCATTTATTTTCCTTTATTCTCTTTGCATTTCAGTATCTTCTTCCACCTGTGTTTTGTTTTAATTAAAACATAGTTAACAGTTCTAATCTTAAACTAAAGTGCAGATCATATACACTTTCAAATATAGATAATAACTTACTTTTTCTTCCAAATGAAGTGCGCGTTTGTCATGTTTTCTATTCATCTCCCTCTCAATATGAGAGAATGGTGGTAGGACCTCTGGTAACTTAACTTCAGTTGGTCTTTTACGAGTCAGTTTTACCTTGATGCCAGCCTGCGTGTAAAATAAAAAATTGATTGCAGAATACATACATTGAAGAAACATCATTGCATTTGAAATAAAGTAAAAAAAATATTAATCAAATGTTTGTATACCTTTTTTGATTATTCAAATTCAGTTTCAGGTACAGGTTTGTTTGGTGTCCCGTTTATATGGAGCGAGAACGATGGTCCTTCAATTGAAACTGCAGGTTTCGAACCTTGTTTTTCAGATTGAGTTGTAACATCTTCTTGTTCACCAATAATCATTGCAAGACGAGAACAGCTAATACCCAAAGATGATTGGGGTTCAATTGTTTTTCTGCCATTGGTTGTACCTGCATTTTATGACTATATTAGACACTTACCCAAAACAATCAAATACATCCGAACAAAATGACAGCGCAGAATATATATACTCTAATAAAAACATCCTAGAGATGCGTATACCTTTGGTGGACTAGGTACTATTGTTTCCTTTGGAAGAGGCAACACATCACTTGCAAATAATTTTTCAATGACCTTTGTGACATCGAACTCACTTAGGCTTTCGAGACTCCTACTATCCGGCCATTCTTGAACAACTCTTTCATACACAATTTTATCATTTGGCTTCTCTACTTCTTTTTCTGGTTCATCAACGTTCAAATAAACAACATCTTCATCTTCACTTTTCAGAAACAATGTAAATTCTTCTTTGTAAATGTACTTTCCTGTCACAACCAAGTGAAGAACATTTTCCATTGATAGTTCATTAACTTCTTTCAACTTCAGTATCTCAGAAACTAAAGGAACAAACTCAATTCTCGACAACACACTTTGAGTAGTAGAATCCTATAAAAGTTCAAACACGATTAAAACTATTAGGCAAAAATATAAATAACGTAGAAGAAAATGAAAAAAAAGTACAGTTAAATTGCAGTGCCAAAATAGAGCATTGATTTTTCTGAGAGTATAGGCAATATGCACCTTCAAAAATACCACCTAAAACTAAATTATACATCCTAGTATAGCATCCTAGTATCTGAAATGCATACATTATAAGCAATATATGTTTAGTATGTTGTTTTTTAAGAGTATATCTAATCTGCACTACCAAAAACCATCTAAAACTAGTTTTAAATATTTTTTTATTAGAATCATAATCCGTTAAATGGGAAAATTTAACACTGCAGGCAATAGCAAGATACCTTGTTCTCTTCAAGAGAAATAGTGGCTCCATCTATTGCACCCATCATTGTTGTAGTTGCTACTTGTTTAACTTCAAATAACTCTGGCTGTAAGCATTGAAGTTTAATAAGAAACATACTTAGTTATAGTGCATGAAACATATAGTACTATACAGTCGGAAAAAATTTAAGAATCTAAAGAAGAGTATAACTTACTGGTGTTGGGTTTGCTAAGCTTTTCTCCTCTAGCAGCTCATCGAATTTTTGGATAAACCAAGTGGCAACCCAAATTTTTTATTGTGAAGTCTCAAAACCATCGTTCGATGAGCTTGAAGGAGATTTTTCTTCTTCAGTATTCTTTGTATTTGTACCTTCCGGAGTAGTTGCAATTGGAACCTCGTCTGGGTCGGTATAAATAAAAATATGTTCTTCATATCCGAGGCTCAGTGTATAATCACCATCAGACTCAGTTTCTTTTGAATCTTTATCTTCTCCACCAGAGTCAGTCCCTGAAGTTCTTTCTTTTTCTTTGTTAGATCCAGTCTTTCTTTCGGGGTAAGCTTCATAGTAGACGTTATCCACAATTTGACGCATTATTGGATCCACCGAACCACCTTCTTCAATTATGGACATCATCTCCATCCATTTAAAATTTATAAACATCTTCAAATCATCATACTTATCATATTCAATACCATCAGATTCTCCTTGTTGTTGTACTCCTTCATGTTCAACATCATCGTTTCCTTGTTGTTCTTTGACCCTCTCCGCAATTTCTGCTAAAACTTTATTTTCAACTTCAATATATTCATCGATGAAACTCGATGATATCTGCAATATAAATAAACTTATTTTATCAGTGCAACTAATGCTAAACTATATAACACTTTCTAAGAGTATATGAAATATGCACTTCAAAACTATGTGGAAATAAATACAATATAAATAATTTGCACCCCAAAAACATGCACATGGTTGTTACACTATGCAAAAAACATAAACATGGTATATGTTATCTGCACTCCTAGCATAGCATATTGTATTTGTACTTAAGTATATGGTATCTGCACTCCCAAATATGAGCTCATACAAGTATTTTTTGTCAGTATAGTCTATATACATTGGATAAGATATAACACACAAAATAAATTTTATGTTCATATAATTACCTGGTAATCTGTAGAATCCAAATATTTTGTAACTTCAATCGAGACTTTTCTAAGATCCCACATGGAAGCTCTTGGTAAGTTGCTTCCTTCCTCTAGCTCCATTGGTTTAATACAATGAGTATGCTCAGCATACCATAAATGTAGAAAAAACACAAAAGAGATTGATTCATTAGTATATATAAAACATATCTATATATGTTCTTAATTATTTAAATACAGGTTCAAATCTCACCAAAAAATATACAACACAACCAGTAACACTAGTTGGATTATTGTGATTCTGTACTATTTGCTTCTTGAGGTTTCTATGTATCAAGTCTGGCCATGAAACATTTTTTGTTTCTTTAAGATTGACAACTAAACCTATGTACATATCATTCAATTGGCTTGCACATTTCTTAGTAAAGAAAAATGTTACATACACAAAGAGGCCAATCAGTCTCACGATGTCTTTGTTACGATCCTCTATTGCATTTTGTTATTTTTCACTAACCACATACTCCTTTTTCTTCTTTTTTGCTCTTTCCATTTTTTTCTTATCTTTCTCATTTATATCTTGTGCCACTTTCACTAGAACTAGTATTGCATTTTCTATCAATTATTTTGTCATATTGTTTTCACCAAAAACTCTTCCATAAAACTCTGACTGTCTGAATACACACCCAGTCATAGTGTATGAGTTCTCTGGTCTGTCTTCCATTCTAGGCATCGTAAATATGACACCCATCTCTTCTAGTGTACAAGTTAGGATATTCTTTTCTCCTTTTCTCATAAACTCAAATTTTATCTCATCATCATTTCCTCCCAATTTAAAACACCTTATTAATCTTGTTAGTGCATCGTCTAGTTTCTCCCACTGTGCCTGATTGTAACTATTATTCGATAACATCAAAAATAAATTCCCGTACGGAGAATCTCTTATCATGTTCAATAAAATATCATAGAAATTCAAATCCTTGCCTCTTAATTTATTTAAAAGAGTTAAGAGTGGAACACTCTATAGGATTTTACGCCAGTTGATTTAGAAGATTTAGCACCTACATAAATATGACACAAGAAAACATAAATATAAGATATTGTATGGAATATGCACACTCTATGCACAATATGATACAGTATAGTCAATATGCATTACTAAAAATATAATCCTAATGTTTCAGAAATGAAATAGAGTATATAAAATCTGCACTTTCAAATAAGAACATTGGTTTTTTTAGAGTATAGTCAATCTGCACTATCAAATATACCACCTAAAACTAACTTATGTATCCTGGTATATGATCCTAATATCTAGAAATACTTATATTATAAGTTGTGCATGTTTTTTATCTTGTTTTTCACAACTGCACGTGATGAGAATCTAAGGATTTACAGAAAAATGTCATTAAAACTATCAGTATAGTTAATATGCACCTTCTCAGATATACTCATACTAACCATCAGTGTAGTTAGTGTGAGTATAGCCTATATACACTCTCAAATCCTAAAACTTGACCTAATTTTTTGCAGTATACCCTACATACACCTTCAAAATGTAAAGAACTTTCACAAAAGTGTTAACTAAACAATCAGAATGAAAAGAATTTTCAGAAAGAAATAAACAAAGAACTTTGACCACTTATATTTTGGTGTTACTACTTTTTTTTGTCTTAGGGCTTCAAGATCTTCTGCTACAACTTTTTTTGTATTTTTCTACTACTTTTTCCTCTTGTTTCAACCATTGTTCATCTGCTTTGTGAATTTTGAGTAGTTTTGCTTTAGGGTTTTTCTGATTTTTATAGTTTTTATGAGAAACGCAGTTGTTTTAGGTGGGAAGTATGATTTTTACTGGCTTTGATTGTTTAGGAAATGATAATGACGAAGAGATTGACTAAGATTTCAAAATAACTGAAAATCAAGTTTCAGTTTTAGGGTTTTGAGTTGATTGGGTTGATTGCAACTGAAAATAAGATGACTTTGAAGAAATTGTAACGAATTAGTATGAAGTTTGCTTACAGGAGTTTTGAAATTCCTTGAGAATCAAAACTGAATACTGGTTTTCAGTTTGAGAAAGAAAGAAGTGATAAGACACATTTTTGTGTCTAAATTGTTCTCAATTATCTATTTTCTTAGTGCTCAATTTATACTTATTATGGTATTTTATGTGTTTGTAGATATTTTTGGGAAATAAAATTTTATGGAAAAATTAGCTCAAATAGTTGATAAAGGCACCCTGGAAAAATTACTAAAGGCACCCTGGAAAAATTACTAAGGGAACCCATCATAACTACTAAAGGCACCTACTCTCTTGAGTTCAAAATCAGAAAATGGCGGGAAGTTGGTTTACGCAAGAGAAGTTTCCCTGAATTATCTGAGTTGGTTTGAGATGAGATTTAGTTTGATTTTCTCAACTATTTGGATTAGGATTGACCAAACAAGGTGGGTAAATACTTTTGGATCGAAGAGAAAGGGATATTTCCATCGATTGAAGAAAAATAGTGGAGAAGATATTCTCAAGATTTTTTGGGTTTTATGTTTGGCAGTTACGTGCAATAGGAAAGGAGGTCTTCTATAATTGGATTCTCTCTTGTTTGGGATATTTCCAACAACTCAGATACGCGTGAAGAGATAAAAAGGGAAGTTTGATGTCGGAGAATATTTTTCTTTGATGATTTGGTTTATCACGAATCTAAGTTGGTTTGGATTGTTTCCTTTAGTCCTTATCGATTAGGATTGGTTTTTAGGGTTAGCTGAGCCCATATAAACCAAAGAGAAAGGAGAAAAAGGCATCAAGAGCTCGGGAGAAAAATTCAGAAGAAAGAAAATTATTTGCTGCTGGTAAAGGAGAAGAAGAACATAAGGCATCTGAGAAGAGTCGCTGATACCGTGGCTTATTCTTTTAAGTTCAGCTGCGAGTTTAGTCTTTCGTTGATTTGAAGTGTCCTTTTTTATTTAGCAACATAGAAAACACAGTTTGCAACACCTATAACCGTATCAAATCTCCTGTGTTATTTTTATTTCTTCTTTGTAAACACATTTTGAGCTATGGACAATTATTTTGAGAGTGTTTTCAACATGAGGAGATAAACCCTATTGTTGAGGTGACGGAGGAAGCCATTTTTCCAATAATAAAGTGGTATATTTCTTATTCAATTAATTTTTGCAATTCTTTTATGATTATTTGTATTGGATTAAAATCGATTATATGATTTTTATTAACTAGTTGTGATTTTGTTTGATGGTTCATGATTAGCCTAGGACTCTTGATTTTCCATGCTTGTGATTTATAACTATTATTATGAGAATCTACTTATTTGCAATATTTTAGAATTAAATTAAATGTGTGAGTTGCATGATTATTGGTATTAATTAAATCGCTTAAAAATTGGTTATTGGTAGAATCCTTAGCCTCAGTTTTCTCTTTATTCTTTAATGAACTTTTAATTAAGTTTTTTATTTTAGTAATTAATTTAAGTCTAAAACAAATCTTCACAAGTATCAGTGAACGAACAATTTTTTACCACTTTTACAAAACTATCAAGTAGAGAATTGGAGAATGAGGAATAAAAAGAGAAAAACTGATTAAATACGGGTGTAACTGTTGTATTTAGTTTCTCTCCGTGTAGGATTCACATGTTTGGTGACGAGGGTTGTTTTTGTTTTTTTTATTGTTTTAAAGCATTATGGACCTCCGGTTAAACTTATAATATGTATGGACCCTAGTATAAATAACTATATGGATAATGGACCTATCAATAAATCTCCCAATTGAATAAGGGAATCAACTAAAACTTCTTTTAACTTAATTAAGTGACTCTAAATTTGGAAACACGTTGAGACATCGCTTATATAAATAGCCGGTTATGAGAGACTGAAGGGGGATGAGTCTGATCAGTAGAAGTAGTTGTTTAATTTTATTTTTCTTTTCTATTTGTAATGGTTAGATAATAGTTTTATTAGGTTAAGAGAAAGCCCAATGATGTAAACTAGAAAGTTTTACTTATTTCTCAATAATAATTCTTATGGTCTTTTCTATCTTGTTTATAAACGATAATAATTGTTTTTCATAAGCCCTTATGCTTGTTAAATGATTTGTATATTCTTTTTAGAAGTCAGCATCTTTAAATGAAGGAATCTATTAATCTTTTGAGATAATTTAATTGTTTACAACGTTTTATCTTCTGAGACGTCGATTAATTTCTATAAATCGTATTGAATGTTTTAAGAAGAACTTTATAAAGAAATGGTTAAATTATCTAGTATGCAGTACAATGGTGGAATCCAAAGCCATGGTATTTTCTTAGTTAGTTATAATTCATTTTATCTTTAAAAAATCTTCTCATCTTCTTAGTATTTTAGTTAATTGTAAACTAAAGGTAACAATTTTAGTCTTTGTGGAACGAACCGTATTTGAATACTGTCAAATCGATAGTCGTAAAACTTACGACATTTAAATTAAAATCCCATCGCCTAAGCTATATAATCCAACTATTAAATGACTCACTAAAGTTGTTACTTATATGTTCACATCGAGAAGTGTGATCAAAATTTCCACCTAGTCCATTGTTCAAGAGGATGGTACTTTGACCAGGTCACCGAAGCTGGATTGTACTCTGCCACCTCCTTTATCCAATGCTTGTAGTCAATTTCATTGTAACTCTTTGCTGATCTCCAAACCAAAGTCTCTAAATGTGACCCAGGGAACCCCTTCTTGAAATTCTTGTATAAATGCCTAAAACAAAACTTGTGGTAGTGGTTGAACTGTCTAAACTGTCTAGCTACACCATCAACTAAACCCGCACAAACCAAAAGAACAAATGAGACTGCAAAACATATTAAGTGTGGTATAATAATATTCAAGTCATGTTAAAAAATGAATGTCAGAGGTTGCTCATGCCTGCTCACATATGGTGCAAGGATGGATAAGAACTTGTTCCAAGTTTCCTTGTATTCATTTCTGCATATGTAAATAGCAATGGGGAAAATTCCATTTACATTGTCCAATCCCATAGCTATTAACACCATTCCTCCATATTTACCTTTCAAAAATGTAGCATCTAAACCTATAATAGGCATGCAACCATTTAAGAAACCATCTAAACTAGTCTTGTACATCACAAATAACCCTTCAAACTGGTTTTGAACTATGTCTTAACTCCATGTAGCTACACTTCCTGGATTTTCTAACAGAATCAGCCTACAAAGTTCAGGTACAAGCCTGCAACATACACAAAAAAACAGGCATATCAATTTCATTCTCAAAGCCTTAAAAAGGATTTAAGGACAGAATTACATACCCATAACACTTTTCATATGACCTAAATACCCTCTCTAAGCACATGTGCCTAGCATGTCGAACAGTCCAGTAAGATGTGCTCACTTCATGCTTCCTCTTCATTTTATTCTTGATTATGGAAGGCTTGCATTTGAAATGGTCTTTCATGTACCCCATTATTCTCAAAGAAACACATCTTGTGTTAGCCATGGGGTTTCTCAAACCTACAAACACAATTATTATGGTCAAATACTGCATAGAGTATAAAATCAACTAAGGAAAATCAAAAACAAAAACTCAAACAAAAATGAAAAGGAAATAAAAAAAAATCTTACCTAAAGCCTTACAAGAGTGCTTCAAATGCCCATATATGACTCTAAATGCACCCCTCCTATTTGTATAACTACAATTAACTCTGCAAGAACAATCCTGAGCTTTACATTTTTATTCATGCCTCTCTTGGTTACTCGATAGGATTTTAGAATACCTATATATAATAACCGTAATTGTATGGCGTCTACAATGTAAAAGCGGCAAATACGAGCCGAACCCACACGAAACCGGAAAATACAATAATCAATATTCTTAATAAACTAACTAGAAATGATAATCTTAAGATTTTTAGAATTATAAATGAAATAATAAAAATTTACTAAACTAAGAATATATAACGAGGAAGAGAGTAGGTAACCAGGATCTACAGATTCAACCACTATTTCCATTCCGTACTAAAAAGAATTTGTAACTCTAAAAATGTTTTTATCTCTTTGTTCTATTGCTACACTTATTATAGATAGAGTTTCTCTAATATTACACTATTTCATAAGTATAACCCATCAAAGTCTCTCAAGCATGTATTATCAAATTATAATGAAATTTTTTTTATTAAAACTATCTACTATAGGTTCACAAATATTATTTACGTCATATGATAATAATCCATCAAATGATTTAACCTAAGCATGGATTATCAAACACTAAAATAAATAAAAATTGTAAATATATTTGAACTTTTAAGCATTTGGGTTATTGTATCTTATAAAACCGACGAGCAACAACCTATATTCTTTATAAAATCAATAAAAATAATTAAAAAATTAAATTCAATTCATAAAAGGTCTGACACTAAATACTTTTAATTTAGCTATGGGCTATTGCTATAAATAGTTTTCACCGTAAAATCCTAGTTATAAAACGGATCTTTTAAAACTATTAAAAATAAATAATAATAAAAAAAAAAATTAAACCAATTCAATACGGCGAGAATAGCGGATTACGACAACTCACTACACCGCTCGTTTTCTCTTCATCCTAATGCCTCTTGAATTTCTCCGTTTTATCTTTTTCTTACAAATCAATGACCTTTGGACATCCACCTTTCTGTCTTTTCTTCCACCTCCTTCTTTATTCTCCCTCTCCAACCAGAAAAACTCCAGAAAGGAGCGCCTCCACCTCTTCTCAAACCCAGCTCTCTCTCTCTCCCGTATTTCCCTCCACCACTTTGCCCACTTTCTTTTCTTTTACTCTCTTTTATTCCGTCCACTTTATAATCTCTCTTCTATTCCGTCCACTTTATAATATGTACGTCCTCCTTCCAACAGACCGAGAACTCCAAGACCCCACTTCTCTGTCTGGCAACAATCCACAACCAACACTTATTCATTTTCTTTCCCTTATTGATATAACCAAGCCACTCCTCTCCATTTGCCACCTCCTGCGTAGACGTGCCCAAAACCAGCCGTCTTTCCTTCTCTATTTCGTCACACCTAGACTTCAGTTTCTTTCCGCCCCTCTGACAACGTCTTACTACATATTCTTTCTCAATTTCGTTTTCTCATGCAGTGTTGCTATGCCAATTTGTATGCACTGAATATTCTCGAGACTAGGCAAGGCCAACAACCACCATACACCGATCAGTTGCTACGAATTTTGGAAACTGCACATGTAGAGTTGGACAGTGACACCCAGAGTAATGATTGGGGACATCTATTTAGCCAAGTTTTGTTTATAGTTTCGGGTTTTACATTTACAACTTATAAAGCAATAAAATGATAAAATTAATACAAATAAGATCACTAGAAAATATAAATAAGGTGGTAAAGATGTATAAATTAAGTGTTTATCAAATACCTCCAAACCTGTATTTTGCTAGTCCTTGAGCAAAATTAATATAAAAATATAATAAAATCCTGACTCACTTTTACAGGAATCACAACTACATTTAACACGTGTAACAAGCCTTTAAACTCATAGGTGTCCCTATCAGACGAGCTTTGTCTCGTGAGGTTTACAAGAGGATACCCACAAAGCCTTTACTCCAACTTCTAGCTACATTTGAACGATTGAGGATGGACACTAAAGATGTTATTTAGTGGGCCTACTAAATTCTTTGGCTATGGGACTCATTACCATGTATGAATCCAATTGATGTACACGAGTTTGCACTTAGCGTACTAAAATTCATACAAGAATTCAAAACTCTACTCAGATAGTCATACAATGGCCCACAATAATCAGAATCTATCGAAGTTCAATCACATGAAAAGATTTAGAAGATGGATATGAAGATAATGAAGTTTGCGCATGTTGACTAAGGTGAACCGTGTTTCCCAGAATATTTGTATGAACGTCAGTGTCAGGATGACTTCTAATGGATTGAGATACACTCCCACTGGTCTTAATCCTAATACTAATATCGACTCAGCTGACATATACAAGGGCCCCAGTGGTCGATTTATTGAAGATAATAAATTCTTTTTTTATTTATTTTTTGTTTTGTGATTTTTTTTCTTATTTTTTTTTCTTGGTCTAAATAAAATACAATAATGGGGATTGAGGCTTGATCTCAATCACTTTACTTCATCCCAGCGATGAAAAAAAGGTGATACTAGTGTCCCACCAAATCACTTAGAGAAACACATGAAGTTATAAAAATAAAAATAAATGATATGGTCGAGATTGACTCCGAGATATGGTGATGACTATCAAGTTATTTCTAACACCTGAGCTAGGCATTCTTTTATGAATAGACCATTTAGCTGGACACACCAACTCTTATAGACAATAATTTGTTTCCATCTACCTAGAATGGTTAGTGTCATCCTGAATAGTTCACAAGTTTCTAAATTTTGGAGTTTCTTATTGGTATCAATTTTCGGAAACTCTACCCATAAACCTAAATCTAACATTGTCCTCAATGTTTCAAACTGTGCAACCTAGAATGGTATGCAATAATAATAAATGGAAAAAACAAATATAAATCAAAGAGAAGGGATTAGAACGTTTCACCTGATTGACGCAAGAAAAGCAGTATTCTCGGTACCACATACCAAACGATAGTAATAACAAAGAACACTGAAAATAAAATAACAATAAAAACAAAAACAGAAAGTCTAAAGAAAATGTAAAAAGAAAACAAAAAATAAAAATCTACCTACTGGAATGTACAAAAAGGATTCTCATAAACTAACAACCTGAAAATATGGGGATCAACCCAGAACATAATAATATACAACCAATGACAGTCTCACACTCTCGCAGTAGCAATGTAAAGATGATAAGACTATTAAAAGAAAAGAGCTACCCCAGTTTTTACAAAGGGTATATCATTTTGAACAAAAATAACCGAGTCAAAAGGTTCACTATGGATGGGAACTGAAACTATATGAGAAACATGCACAGATTCATACATGTCACAAGAAGCAAAGTAGTCCAACAAATTTTTTGAAGCACACACATCTAATCTAAACTAGAAAACCTACAGAAATTTAGGTTAGCAAATCCAGGAGAAGTGACACATAATATGGATTTGGAATCCTCTATCTTTTCCTCTTGTGAGGAAGGCGACAAACCCTCCAAAATCTCTAGTGTTACATGGTCATCCGTGTCCTTTAAAAGTTCTATTAATTCTCCTAGGTCATAGGAACAACCTGTACTATCATTACTTTTATGTAAAATACTCGAGAGCCACACATCATCATTCTCAATACATATTGGTTCATCATTTAAAACGGTTTCAATATGAATATCATGAGTATTAGAAAAATTATAATGTGTATCCGAAGTAAGACCACAATCATTCACCGACTGCATTAGTTAAGCAATCGTAAAAAAATCAGTTCGTTCATCAAGTTGTTCACAATAAGCATGGGTTTTTACTCAATTTAGTAAAAAATAATTCACTAGCTTTGGTCCGTTCAGCAATGACATTTTTGAGGCGATCAAGCAAAAATGGTGGAGACGAGTCACAGTAGAATGGATGGTCTTTCTCACACTGTAATTGAGAAACATATGAATAATAACTGGAATCAGTAAAATATGGCTCACAACTTGGGTACAGTTGGTAATAATCATAACCTTCACAAGGTTTGCAATGATCATAACAGTGAGAATAATTCCAAATTATTTACACACGCTGCTCTCATGGGTTCCTGATAATGTGAATTTCTACAGGCATTTTATCCAATTGTTTTAGTAAATAACTCCTTTTCTGACTCTTCTTTCTGGAACTTTTTGGATGAGTTCCAAAATGCCAAAAAGGATGTCATATCGCCAAACTTTATATATACAAAGAAAATAAAAACAAAAATTTATACAAAATAAAATTGGTACAAATTCAGGAAGTAAACAAACAAACAATCACCAATTCATTCATTCTATAAATCACACCACAAGAGAAAAGAAAAAAAAATTGCTCCTACCCTTATAATTGGAACGTAAGAGTTCAAAGAACTATACCAAGTATATTTTTCCACTTCAAAAAGCAGTACTAGTACCTCGTATCAACATTCACAATTTAGGATAACGAGCGCCTAACCTGTCCAGAATCGTTCATTACATAACCCAGAAGCAAAAAACTCGTGATTATTTTGCAGCAGACGAATATTGTTGAACTAGACGACCAGAAGTAACCCCAAAAGTACCTGAAATAAAAATCTAAGACACAAAACTAGTCAAAAAGAACTAAAAATTCTAAATATAAAATAAAAATAAAAATATTATACAAAATAAAAAAATATATAAAATAAAAATCTAAACTACGATTAGAAAATCAAAAATACTAATTACAATATTCCACAACCGTTCCCCGGCAGCAGCGCCAAAAACTGATAGGATTTTAGAATACCTACATATAATAACTGTAATTGCACGGCGTCTACAATGTAGAAGCGGTAAATACGGGTCGAACCCACAGAGAGCGGAAAAATACTGTAATCAATACTCTTAATAAACTAACCAGAAATGATAATTTCAAAATTTATAGAAATATGAATGAAATAATAAAAATTAACTAAACTAAGAATATATAACGAGGAAGAGAGTTGGTAACCAGGGTCTACGGATTCCACCACTATTTCTATTTTGTACTTAAGAGAATTTGCAACTTTAAAAATGTGTCTATCTCTTTGTTCTATTGATACATTTATTATAGGTAGAATTTCTCTAATATTACCCGTATCTCATAAGTATAACCCATCAAAGTCTCTCAAGCATGTATTTCAAATTATAACGACAAAAAAGTTATTAAAACTATCTACTATAGGTTCACAAATATTATTTGCGTTATATGAAAATAACTCATCAAATGATTTAACCTAAGCATGGATTATCAAACACTAAAACAAATAAAAATTGCAAAAATATTTAACCATTTAAATATTTGAGTTATTCTATCGTACAAAACCGACGATCAACAACCTATATTTTTTATAAAATCAATAGAAATAATTAAAAAATTAAATCAAATTCATAAAATATCTGACACCAAATATTTTTAATTTAGCTATGGTCTATTGTTAAAAATAATTACCACCATAAAATTCTAGCTATAAAATTAATAAAATATGGAAATGGATTTCTCAAAACCTATTAAAAATAAATAATAAAGAAAAAGAAAATTAAACCGATTTACTGTGGTGAGAACAGCGGATTACGACGACTCACTTCACCGATTTACTGTGGCGAGAACAGCGGATTACGAGAACTCACTTCACCGCTGGTTTCCTCTTCTTCCTAATGCCTCTTGAACTTCTTTGTTTTGTCTTTTTCTTACAAATCAATGACCCTTGGATATCCACTTTTCTGTCCTATCTTCCACCTCCTTCTTTATTCTCCCTCTCCAACCAGAAAAACTCCAGAAAGGATCGCCTCCACCTCTTCTCGAACCTAGCTCTCTCTCTCCCTTATTTCCCTCTCACCACTTGGCCCACTTTCTTTTCTTATACTCTCTTCTATTCTGTCCACTTCATATTATGTATGTCCTCCTCCCAACAAACCGAGAACTCCAAGACCCCACTTTTCTGTCTGGCACAATATAGTTTATATCGGATTTTAATTTATACCGGTCGAGAGTGATACATTGGTTTGTCTTTATATCGGGGAAATTTCGGTTTCAAACGACGAAATATCTGTCCATATATTTTATATTTATAATTATTATATCAAACGTTTTTTTTCATATTGGACCTATTAAGATATAAAATTAGTACTCATTTTTCTAAAATACCATAAAAAATATGAGTAACAATTGAAAACCCTAGAACAATGATAAGGAATTTTTTATTTTTTATTTTGAATTTTTTATTTAATTGAAAACCGGTCGTAACGGTCCATATCGACCATTTCGATCAACTCGTACCAGTCAATATCAGTCGATATTTTCGGACAAAAACCGTTCCACCGATATAAATTATCTCGTATCGGGTGAGATCCGATACTGGTAAAACCGGCGATATTTCGGTCGTACCGGCCGGTATGGTCTACATTGGCCTGTCAACACTCCACAGCCAAAATTTGTTCACTTTCTTTCCCTTATTGATATAACCAAGCCACTACTCTCCATTTGCCACGTCCTGTGTAGACGTGCCCAAAACCAGCCGTCTTTCCTTCTTTATTTCGTCACACCCAAACTTCAGTTTCTTTCTTCCCCTAGGACAGTGTCTTACTACCTCTTCTTTCCCAATTTCGTTTTCTGATGCAGTGTTGCTACGCCAATTTTAATGCACCGAATATTCTCGAGACTAGGTAAGGCCAACAACCACCATATATCGATCAGTTGCTGCAAATTTTGGAAATTGTCGACAACATGTAGAGTTGGACAGTGACACCCGGAGTAATGCTTTTGGGCATCTATTTAGCCAAGTTTATTTATAGTTTCGAGTTTTACGTGTACAACCTACAAAGAAAATAAAATAATAAAATTAATATAAATAAGATCACTAGAAAATATAAATAAGGAGATCAAGTTGTAAAAATTAAGTGTCTATCATCTTTTCAATACAAAAATGCTTCTTTATTGTTAAATTTCTCAAATATTCTCTGCACTCATTAATGTTAACCCATTCCATACCCACATATAGTAGATCTAGTGGAAGTTTTGTAGCATACAAATCATCATCAACATCTTCATTCTTATAGAGATCTTCAGTATTAGCACAAACTCATAATGGTTATATTCATTAAACCTAATCAATTCCTCGTCCACATCACTATTTATAATTATCCCATCGCCATCTTCAGGATCAGTTGGCACATCATCATCATCATCATCAGTTTCAGTCCCTGTATGGTACTCACTCTCTTCATCACATACTTCTAAGCTATGGTGATGATGAATTGGAACATAATCTTCATCATCAGAGCTTACATACCCTTCATAGTATAGTGCAGCTGGCTAATCTACAAAAGAATTATTGTGTTCTTGCAGACTCACTGCTAAATACTCTTTTTGTTCTTCTTCAATAGCTTGAAACTCATCCAACTCAGTGATTCTATCATCATCACCTGAACTATCCACTACAACCTCTTTTCCCCTTCTATGTATAACTAGCTCATCAATCTCATCCTCAAAATATATCTCTGCAAAAAAGAGTTGGCTTTAGCTTTTTACCCTTATCCTCCACCAACTTGTGTACACATAATTTATCACATCTTTCAACACAGATAACCACCATCTGTAACTGATATTCAATAGACAAATGGGTACAAATACACACAACAACTGCAACATATTCTTCAAATATGTCCAATGACACACTAGTGGTCCTAAAGCACACTGTTCAACAATTATAATAACCAAATCATGATATTTTTAAAGAATTTTTTTAAAAGCGGACAAAGAAACATACACATAAAGTTAAAGAAAGCAACAAAGGAAAAAAAAAATTAAAAGCCCAAATTTTTCTTCACAGAACACAACATTAACCTAGCACTATAACTAGTAACTGGTCATTGAAAATTTGACTAACATAACACTTCAAAAGTATCAAATAGAGAAACCCTACCAGTGATTTATTGATGAGATCACACGAACACCAACAAATAAGCAAAAACTGGAAAAAAATCGAAAACCCTAATTTAACCAAAAATATTAATTCACTTACATGGTTGAGTTCTTTTTCGTCATAATAATGATTCTTTTTTACTAAATAACATCAACCATAAGAAGATGAAACAAAAACAAACTTCAATTTTGATTGAATCGAATAAAATTTACACCCTTGAAAATATTCCCAAATTCTGCCTCTGGCTTCCCTAATTCCTCTCGACCTCTTTTTCCTGTTGGCAAGAACTTTTGTTTATATATCTAACCCTAGATAGATCTTTCACCATACACGTCAATTAATCTTTGGCCGTTAATTCCCAACGAATATTTTATTAGCTTTTAATATTTGAATGACACCTGGATTTATCTATGTCTGTCAAAGCGAGTTAAAGATGAATAAATTATAGCCGTTCATTATAATTAATTTGTAACCATACATGTGCTTCGATCTACACCGTTAAATTTAAATTTTTAGACGAAAATACATAATGGCAAACGTGTAAATAATTCGAGTAACGGAAGTTAAACGACACTAATTGTTTGACCATTTGACCGCCTTGACTAACAGGTCTATGGCCCAAACTCTAAATTGAACAAAGTTACGACCCAAACACTAATATGCTCAAGCTTAAACTAGTTTTTTACCTTGTACGTATTGATATGTATCGTTGGATCATACATATATGTATTGTGGGATCATATACTTTTTTCTTCGGTACAGATCAACATGTACTGTTGGATCATACATATCAACATGGATTGTTGGATCATACATATCAATATGCATTGTTGGATCATACATATCGATATGTAACATGAGATCATACACTTTTTCCTTAAGTACAAATCAATATGTATTGTTGGATTATACATATAAATATGTACTATTGGATCGTACACTTTTTCCTTCAGCACATATCTATCTGTATTGTTGGATCATACATATCAATATGTATTGTGGGATCATATACTTTTTCCTTCAGTACATATCAATATCTACTAGTGGATCATGGTTTTTTTTTTGCTTACTGCTGGTGATTCTTCAAATCATCATCTTCTTGTTCTCACCACATCTATCTACCAATTTTCATTAATTCATACATTTTGCTACTACCTTTTTAGTACTACATGTAGATTTTTTTATAAATTTTGATAAAATAGGTTTTTTTATAGCTTTAGATAAAATAGGATTTTTTTGATGATTTCGCATGATTTCTTCGTTCTAAATCTAAGTTTTGATGATTTCCTATAATCTAGCTAGGTAATATCCTCATATGATTTGATTGTTTTATTTTATGTTGATGCCTAATCGAAGAAGAAAAGAAGAGAGAACACATTTAGTTAGGGAGTAGCTATACCATTTCTATGTTTTAAAATTGTTTTTGGATCTCCTATTAAATGGTTTTTCCCTCAAGAACCTAGGTTAACTACTAGATGGGTTTTTGGACCAACCAATAAATTTACCATAGACAAACATTTTTTTTTATCTTATTTTTTTAAGGGAAGAAGGGCTACAGAGAGCCCCAAAATTTATTAATAGACTACCTCGTTAGAATTGAGGTTTGAAGAGATACATACTGGCTGGGAAGAAGAATCCTACCAATCAGTTAGATTTTCATGCATTGCAAATTGACATAGTATATGAGCTATAGACTATTTACATGTTTGGGAACATCAATATATCTAACTTCTTTGAAAGTTAAAGCAATGACTTTGATTTGTCGCACCAGATAAAAAATTCTCTAAAGAATATCCCCAGAATCACCCAGGAAAGCTTCAGTCACGTTAGCAGCATCACCCTCAATAATGACCTTAGCAAAATTTAATCTTTGTGCCAACTGTAAACCTAAAAGAATTGTTTCTGTTTCTGCGATGAGAGGAGAAGTAACATCAAAAGTACAGGTACCACATCCCACAAAAATCCCGTCCTTGTCTCGGGCAATAACTCTTGTTGCTCCTTGATTTGGAACAAATGCAGCGTCGACCTTGATTTTTATGTAGTCAAAGGTTTCCAGATTTGAAATAGATTGGACATAAGAGGTTGGCATTCTGATGCAGGTTCTTCTTGATTGCAGATGTTAAAATCCAGAAAAGCCTTTTTAAGAATTTTACCCAATGAGAAAGAAGCCTCCTCAAAAATCATATTATTTCTCATTTTCCATATGTTCCACAACAGGAACATACCCATCGGAAATTTATTCCTATCTGAATCCTCCATCCACCGAATCATTATTTGATTGATATCTTCACCATATACTTTTGAATATATAAGGAAATCCATAGAAGTATTGCTAAACGTTGTTTTAGTCCATGAGAAATTAAAAAACAGATGAAAAATTGACTCCTCCAATTGATTGCATAAAGCACATCTCGAATCAATATGCCCATTAAATCTGGCAATATTTTGTTTAACTGCTAAGCCATTATGAACTAATTTCCAACCAAATAACATGATTTTTGGAATAAAAACTTTATAAAACTTATAGAATTTCTTCCAGGGAAACTCATTTAATGCCGAAGAAGAAGGAGCATTATTGTGACAATCGGAAATTTTTTACTTCCAATGGATCGGGTTTCGGTCCATTAGGAAGCTCCAACTTCCCGATACGTCACTCGAGAAATCGAACCTTTAAATTTTTCGAACCAATTCGATTTTACCAAGCAAATGTTCATCGTATTGCTTTATAAACATGCAACCATAACTTTTATATTTCAAGGGTCATCGAATCCTTCCAACTGCTTTACAGTTTTGACATCATTTCTGATATTTATCGATACCAACAGATGATATGAATTATCAATCATCTCTTATAAAATACCAAACTTACGATACTGAGACTCTGCTGAACATAAATCTCACTGATTTGAGGGGTTAGGATTCTCTGATCATATGTCCTTCACCATAGTACTAAGAAATCCCATGATATCCGTCGTGAAGTCAATTGGGACCTTCTGAGCATACGTCTCATACCGTATACCTCAGTATACCAAAGAGTCCACAATTTCGTAAGGGTCATCGAGTCCGAAAATGATTTCCATCGCTTCTACTGTAAAATTCTCTTACCGTTGTTACAGGTAACGGTCACCATTAAAGTTAATGGTCTTCCAGGTTGTCACTCGTAAGTGGGAGCTAGCAGGCCTGACAACACACACCGTTCCAACGACGGGTGGGGATGATCAGTCCCGTTGTTTACCACCGTTCCAGCGACGGTCTTCCGGATAGCCACCTGTAGGTAAGAGCCCCAGTGGGTCTGGCAATTCACAGTACTAGGTCAAGCTCAACCGACTATCTTTTTCAAATGATATGAACTACTCAAAGAGTTAGCAATCATTCCTAGATGGATGGTATGAACTGCCACTATAGGCAATAACCATCCCTTCTCAGATGGTATGAATTGCCTCTAAATGGCAACAACCATCTCTCAGTCTTATTTTGTGATATGAATTGGCATCCAACAATCACCCTTCATTTCTCATTAGATGATATGAACAACCTCGAAGAAGTTGCAATCATCTCTCAAGGTAGTATGAACAGCCAGTACTGCAACTATCTCTTACTGCCAAGGTTACAATCATCTCTGAATGGATGGTATGAACTACCAAGCAGCAACCAACCCTTTTTAGACGATATGAACAACCTCATGTAGTTGTGCTGAACCGCATAGCGGCTGCCTACGTACCCTCTCCGTAGCTCGAAGGGATCAAGCACGACCGTAGTTCGTCTTCTTTGGTTTAGATAGTATGAACTACCCTGTCTGGTAGTAACTATCTCTTATTAGATGATCTGAACTATCCTATTTTGATAGAAATCATCTCTTATATAGATTGTATGAACTGCTTGTCGTAGCAGCAACAATCTCTAAGATAGTATGAACTGCTTACCCAAGGCAGTAACTATCTCTAGATGTAGCAGTAAGTTAGATAATATGGATAGTATGAGTTGCATAGCAACAACTATCCCTAGCACATCCAATCACCAACAATCACCTTGGCAACTATCCATTGATGAACAAGATACCATCATCTATGTTTGTACTTGTACCTACAACTTAAAGTCAATCATAGACTACAATATAGATCATACACAAGAGTACTTGATATAAATCATCCATTACGCCAATAATAAAAATGCTAGAGAGTGTACATTCTAGTTCTCAGTTGTATGCAGAATCGAGATTAAATGATAAAAGTGTCACTACAATTTTAAAGCTACATAGTACTTTTTTAGACATACAATTTCAACATTATAACATAAATTTACCACCACATAAATGCATGTAAACCACACTAAACCACAAGATTATGTGAGTGAGCCTGGTGTCCAATGCATATACATGCCCGCCAAAACTAAAGTAAACATGATTCCATAGACACACCAATTTCAGGCCATCGGTACTCACAAGCGCGATAGCTATTGTGGACCTGACCTCTCAACAAATAGTTTAACACGGAATAGCTTCGACGAATAACAAGCTATCAAGTAAGAATTCAGCTCTTAGATAAGTTCCAACATATTCAATTTAGCTCTACAGGCTGCAATACATAATATCAACTATATAAAACATTCAATTTGCTCAACACATTTAAACATAACACAAGACTTCAACCATCTACATGAAAAATTCAGGAATATGTCCTGGAAACATAGTCTGTTGTCCCTGTCAAAAACATGTCTTATACTTGTACGAAACATGATGAAATTTTAACCATACATTCACAACTACATCAGGGACGTGCTATAAAAATTTGAATTGAAAGTGACAGTTAGATATCAAGTAATGACAGATTCTATATGCACAGTTCAGGCAGCAATCCTACAGTCGAATCTGAAGAACATTGCCTATTAGGGGTAGTTCCCAAGATCAACTTGCTTTGAAATTTCTACAGTAGTATTATCATGTAAATGGGTTTATCATATCCAAAAATCAAAGAAATCCATGCAGTATAAGTTCCTCATTTCAATCTCATAAACTCTGCCATATTATACAAATTCTGTAAAATGAGTCTCTGTAATACGACAGTTTATACCTCTTTTACTAGTCCGATCATCCTAAACTTTTGTATGAGTTTTCCCGACATAACTAAGCATAATATATCCAAAATTCACTAAGTTCTAACGGTTAGATTTCAGTTTATTATTTCAACAGTGTATAAGTTCTAGATGTCAGAAAACAGATTCGCAATTCAAGCTAAAGCTTCATCATCTAACTAAGTTTACAAGTAGTTCTGTGACATTTTGGAACTACCAAGTGTGGAAGGTGAATTTGACATATATGACGTGCATTCTTCTACAATGATTGTATGATAATGCAGACTAATTTTTCAGAGAGAGAAGTACCTGAAGTGTATCCTCTTGAGGTCGTTCCCTCCCTCAGACATAGAAACGAAGGTAATGAGAACACCAGGCTCGACTTGCGCAACCCATTACTTAGGCTCTTCCTCTTCCATTAACACAATCAACTCGAGTCTCCCACTCCTAGAAGGTCTCGTAGATTGAGGGTGCAAGACTTGTGCACCAAACTAGGCAAGTTCAGCCGCTTCATTAAATGTTAGATATGGCACAGGCATTGCACCTGAATATATATATTGGAATCACATGCTAATACTCCATCAACATCCTTCCACACCTATATTTAATTGCCATTACATCGTTAAATTAGAACAAATCGTCTTCTTAGCTCATTTAGTTCCGCGGAACTGACAGGCAATTCCACCAATCAACCAAATCAACTCTTCACTGCTAACTCATTGAGACATTTATTCAAGCATTTAATGTGTGTTTGCTGCTAGTAGTAGAGATGGATGTATTGGTGATTTCAATCCACCATACTCCTTCCCTGCACACATTTCACACCCATCCATCACAGATCCAAGCACTCGAAATCTCCCTACAACCT
>JAJJMC010029024.1:2120707-2176323 GCA_023531435.1 Papaver californicum
AAAAAAAAAAAAAAAAAAAAAAAAAAAGGCAGAATAAGTAATAAGAGAGGACAGTAGGAGCAGTAACCTTCAACATGGGGTTCCCCGTGGACGAAATTTCCAGTTTAATTTTGCTTATCCAAGATGATGAAAGTAAGCTCTGCAAATACTCACCACCAGAATGCGTTATAACAAAAATAAAACCAATTGGAATTGTAAAAATGAAGGAAAATCAGAGTGAGAAAAAAGAGAGCTTCGTACTTTTGGTATCATGTGTCAAGGAGAGATGCATATCGTGTTCTTCTTCTAGGGTTAGTGGCTCAGAACCAGTGGCTTGAAGAAGATCTGGGTCTTGCAAATCGCAACAGTGAGGGAACTAGAGGAAGTGTCGAGCTAGGGGTATAAAATGGGATGGATTGCAGGAAACCCAAATCGGTTAGGTCCTTGCTTATACTTACCAACTATGTGCATTATCAGTATGACATCCTCCACCTTTTATGTACAGTGAACTTGTAGACAAATAGTTCTTACTTCTTGCAGTGAACTTGTAGATAAATAGATACTTCAACAAACGGTACCTGAGTTGAAGTAGTGACGATGACAATAATGAGCTTAGGAGTCAAAGTGGGGGCATTTTGAAATAGTGGTCATGTTGTTCTTCCTAACTCTAACCATAGTTAAAGTGGGAGCATTTTGAAATTCTCCCTATGAGGATATTTATGGTATAATGAATTTATTTTTACCAAAGTGGGATCATACTGATATTATTAATACAAATGGGATTGTATTGAAATGTCATTAAGGAATGTGGGGCATTAAGGAATTCCCCCTATCATTAACCATGAGAGGATTATGAATACCAATTATTTGAGGCTTATGCGGTCATTCAGAAATGGTCAGTTTCTACTAAATAATTGCGGTAATTTAGTTATATATGACATGAAGCATTCAAGTGTTAGAAAGCCAAATAACTTTGGTAGTTTAACATTCTACGATGCAGATAATTTTGTAGAAAGCCTTGTTTCACTCAATTCCGGTACTTATTTGGGGAGAAATAAAATGGAAGACCATGAAGATGCCTGAGAAGAACAGCAATGATATATGTTATTAGTCTTTAGTATATTTTTATCATGGCTGATGTTGATCTGCAACTGTTTTCGGGAACACTTCGAAGTGAGAAAGTGTAAACAAGGTGAGGAGTTAATATTTTGTACTTGGCTTCAATGTTTTGTTCCATCTTCTGAACCTTTTGGTATGCACCATGTAAGGAGTGAAACTCGTGGTCTCTATCCATTACATATCAATACAATTTTCCATTTGAAATATTGGTTTAGTGTTTTCAATATTGATTGTTTTTTTATTCTTGTCAGTGTTCAATCTTTTGAAGTAATAACAGTATTAAGAGTTGTGTTTATCAATGCAATATCACTCTCCCTATGATTGCATTCATTTTATACACTCCTTAAAAGTAACAATATATAGTTTTACTTGTGTTATATGTTTTATTCTAAATTCTGTGCAGTTAAGAACCTCTTCTTATTATCATATAACTGGATTCAAAGCTTTGTTCTTTATATCTGCCCAGACTTTTGAAGTAACTTTTTCTGATAGAAATTTAGTTGACTCAGTTGCAATTTGGTTTTCTGTTTGATACTATTGATTCTCGTAGCCATCCAATCTGTAGGAGTTCTTTCTTTCTAGTCTCATTTTTTAGCAGTTTGCATCGGGATGCCATCTACTGTTCTTTGGTTTCCAGTTGAGAGTTTGCTGAGTTCATTGAGAATGATCAGTGTTATCTAAATTTGATTGCAGAATTTGGTAGAAACGGAAAGCAGATAATCTGTTGAGTACATTGTATAAATGTGCTGATCACTTACATGTTGTTAGTAAAGTTGGTACAACAGTGAAAAAGTGCTAGTTGGAGCAGACTGGCAGGCACCCACTGACTGTGTTTTGTTCAACCTAGTTTTGATCACTGCTGCTTTAGTTCTATAAATGGATCGCTGGTTATATTCTCAGTGGAATTACACTTAACTTTGTCATTATTGATCATGTATGGGCTCTTATTTGCATTGCAATGGCATCTACAAAGTTCAGTAGTTCCTTGGTAGTGAGTGATGAGGTTTGTTATGTGATAAGTTTGCTGAATATTAAATGTGAATATGAAGAAGAAAACTTAAATCAGTTACAATGTTGTGCTCTTTTCTTAGTAAAATGGGTAATAAATGTGGGAAATATTGCTGGCATCTGCTGAGTTCATTTATCTTAAATCTTAATCTAGTTTAGATCATCGTTCTGTTGCCTAGAATCCCTAGTTTATTAGGGTTTGCAATGTGTAGAAGCTGTTGGATACTGCAGTTATGGATCTTCTTTAGGTGCAAAATAACTGAATAAATAATTTTCCATATTGAATTTTCTTCCTTTCAGAATGTGCAACATGGTGTGAACCATGTGGTGTTGCAGATATGAACAATATATTTATACCTGTGAACTAGTGTTTTGAAATTTGTACTAAGTTGAAGAAATTAAGCCACCATGTGATACTCAAACCACCATTCTAAACATACCATGGGGCATGGGTACATAGTTTTTTTGTTGTTTGCAGACTTGTGAGTCGGCGTCATTCTTTTTGTACTAACTGCTGGAAGTATAGTTTTTCTAGATTGTTCTCCCCCTTTCACTGTTAGGAACAACAAGGAGTGTTCTGGAAATTTTAATCTCAGAAAATTTATTTAGAACAGTTTATGCTCCTTCGGGAAACACTAGTGGTATTCATTTTCGTAGCTAGTAGTGATTGATCTGTTGCTCCCTATTCTATCTAATCTTGTATTTGTAATCTGGAATCCAAATTCCTAATCTTGACTTTGCTTAATTTATATTGATTGGAGCATATTGGGTTTTGCAAGAATATGAATCAATAGTAAGGTTTGGGTTGCTTTCTATTTGTTTTGTAAGGCTCGATATTTGATGATGAAATGAGGGAAACAGGGAAATGATATGTTTTTTCGTCAATTTGGATGACTTTGTGTGCATCTTCTTTGCCCATACCATCAGTTTTCTGTATTTCCTCTTCAAATAACCTCAAAGAGATTGAAGAATCTGCAAGTGTCCACAACCAGCACCCAACACTTGAGGCAAATGAATCAAGTGAAGCTGCTTCCTAAGGTATCTTAGCTCTAAAGATCCCCATATGTGAATGACAGACCTACGTGTCGCTGTCCAGCCAACTCAGAACAACTTATTTCATTATAGAAGCCCAAAAGAACCTACTGTGATGTCCAAGTTCTTGGTTACTGCCGTTTTAAACGTTAAATTTTTTCCATAAAAAATCAAACTCGCAATGTGTGATGAAGAAAACATAATATTGGACTCAATAACTGGACAAGCACCAATCACTCAGCAACTTTCTAAAAATTAACAAAAACCTGACAGCAATTTAAACTCAGTTGTCTGACTAAGTGGCTATAAAGCGAAAAAGCAAAAAAAAAAAAAAAAAAAAAAAAAAGATAAACACAGCTGAACGCTAAGCAAATGCAGCCTCCCCAAATGGACAGTCAGATTGGATATTTGGTCATCGGTGTTATCTACTTGGTATTTCCCTTAACTGTAAACATGGCTTGAAATAACCTGTCCAATGTACCATTTGGTGGAACTTGAGGGTTTGTTACATTTGTCCCTAAAAAGGTTTCAGGTTTGAGTTGTTATCGAGGGAAGAGGGATTGGAGCTTCTTACATCACCATACCTCCATCTAGTGTGAACACCTAGAAGACAAATCCAAATTCAGACAATATGAGACTAAGTTGATAAGCAAGATAGAAATGCCAATATTATGACAAATGTGATTCCTCTTGCTCAATGTAACAATAAAAATGGTAATATTACACAATGGCAGGACTGGTATACTACTATACCTGTCCTGTAATGTAACTAGCAGCAGGATTAAGAGCCAAGAATTCCACCAGACCAGCAACTTCTTCCGGTTGTCCATAACGTCCTGTAAGAATTATGGTCGTTAGACATGCAAATCGGTTCCTCGACCTTAATTCATGTGTTTTTATTCTTTTTTAGAACAGACTGGGAGGCTAGCGAAACAGTGTAAAAAAGGGTGGATCTCAGGTCTATCAAGTTCATCTGTTTGAGTGGACCATGGGTGGAAAATAATTAATTATTTATTGTTTTATAAATGAAGAAGAGGGGAAGAAATGATATGAAAACTGGCCATTCGTTGATGAATGTAGACTTACCCAAGGGAATTGTCTCTAAGATTTTCTTCTCAATATCTTCTGAAAGTTTGGCAGTCATATCAGACGCAATGAACCCTGGGGCAATAGCATTTACCTGTAAGAGATGTGCTATATGAAATTAATTTCCATCAACAATACTGAAGTATGAGTGTGTACAACACTAGGTTTGAGGGCCTAAGATATGAAACCCTTACATTGATACTCCTGCTAGCATACTCCTTTGCAACACTCTTGGTGAAGCCGATGACTCCTGCTTTTGCAGCACTGTAATTGGCCTGTCCAGCATTGCCGATCAAGCCAACAACGGATGCTACGTTGATAATTCTTCCCTGCAGAATTGGTAATCGAAAGCTAAGAGTCCAGAACAAAGTTCAGGTAAAACAATATATACCTTGACCAAATAATAAAATGCCAATTTAAATAAACTTCAATGCATACCTTTTTCTTTTTCATCATAATTCTAGCTGCTGCCTGCAAAGAGCAGTTGATAGAGTTACAAACTGAAGATCTCAAGCCTCTTCACATAAAACTAGCCAGATCGTTCTTTGAAGATACTTACTTGTGTACAGAGAAATACACCTGTAAGATTCAAGTCAATAACATCCTGCCACTGAGATTTCTTCATTCTCATCAACAAACCATCTCGAGTAATTCCTGGAACCATTTATATATGTCAGGATTGAAACTGAACATAAATGTACACTAGAGAAGAATGTTAACAATTGATAACCTGCATTATTAATCAAGACATCAACTGTTCCCCATGCATCAACTGCCTGCAGATGTGACAATTCAATGAAAGCAAATCAGAACTCGCAAGTACAACTACAATAAAAAAGAAAGCACTCCAATAAGCCAACCAACAAGCAAGTCCCTCACAGTTTTAATCATAGCATTCACATCTTCTTCTTTTGAAACGTCTCCCCCAAAACTAAGAGCTTGACCCCCGCAAGCTTCAATCTGCAAGAAAGTATATTGGTTAGTTATTCTCACGTGCATTGAACTATGGAGAGTCACCAGAATAAATGCTCAATTAGGAAATACATGAGAAATGAAAACATCAGATAGAGCAGTACACTAGCAGAAACCATTCAAGATACAGTCAAAAGCTTGTAGTGTATTCTACAGAGTTGGGCTTTTGGCCTTTGTTATGGTTTATTAACTAGAAACCAAAGAATTCATACAGCTGGAGCAAAACCGCAGAACGTGTCAACATTGCGCACCGGTGTTTAAAATCTGAATCAGACAATCATATTAACATTTTTTTTCTAGAGAATAATAATTACAATTTTGAACTTAGTTAAGTACACCAGTCGATTATGCTGGCTAATATATAGCATCTTCAATCATAGACACAGCCGATTTACTTAAAAGTAAGAGAAAGGAAATGGGAGCAAATACTAATATTAACAAGTAAATGAAGTTCTTATTATTAATTTTTTTTGTTGCTCAATTCAGACTAACCTCTTTTGAAACTTCTTCAGCTTCTTTTGAAGACCTTGCATAATTGACAAGGACCTGCCACAAAAATGTGGAAACAATCAAGATTATGAACAGCAACAAAAATGGAAGCAAGCATTTACTAATTTAGCAAAGCGGAATATAAACTAAACTTCACGGAGCATGCTAAAATCCGAGAGAACCTACAGTGAGTATCTCAGGTAAACCGAAACATGGAGAAGCCAAAGGATCCATATTTCATAAACAGATGACTAATATGAAGGTTACATATTTCTTAAAGATTATCATATAGAATAATAAAAAACTCTAATAGCCTCCCAGGACACCATACGGCAAGTGGACATGGAGACACTCACAATTCTACAATTTTACACTATTGGCACAAGAAAATGTACATAGACACATTGAACTCAACTTAGTGTAATAATTCATTGGCAGCAGCCTTTGATTCACTTTCAAAAGCACAAATCACCGCAGAAAATAAAATTACTCAAGTAGGCAAATACTGTTGTATCGACAAATAGACATGCCATAAACCATAACAGTTAACTAACCACTAAAAAACATTCGAATTCACTAATTTTCCAACCCCAATTTCTATGAATTCATCCTGTTATCGACTTGTTAATGAATCACTCTTCATGCATTAACAAACATCAAATTGTAAAAGACAAAACAAACCTTACAACCAGCTTTACCCAAGGACAAAGCAATAGCCTTCCCAATGCCTCTAGAAGCTCCAGTAACAATAACCACTGGAGATTCTACATCTTTAGCTACTTCCACAGCCGCTGCTTCAACTGCTGCCGTAGCTTGAGCTCTTACTCCTGTAAGAAATTTAAAAATCCATCAACAGAAGACATGACCTAAGAAATTAAATCACCAGATTCAAAGAATTACATGAAAACCAAGCAAAAACTGAACATTCGTACAAAATCTCATAGGAAATAACGAAAATGAAAAGAAGAATCAAAAGAATATTACCACTTAAGGAAGAGGAGTAGTTAATTGATCTACATTGTAAAGCAGGAAAAGATCGAAGCGAAGAAATGGGAGTGAAGTGAGGAAAGTTAAGGATCTTTCGAGATTCAGATTGAGTCGAAATTGTTCTTCCGACACAAGTGATAGCGGATCCAGTAGCAGTAGCCATGAAAGGAATTCTAGATGATAATCTCTGAATCAAGAATTTGGAAGAAGAAGAAGTAAATGAGATTGCCAGTATCGGGTTTATATAACAAGATATAGGTAAAAGGACAAAAGAAAATGGCGCTCTTGGAACCTCCGAGGGTAAAATCTGAATGGCGATGAAACCTAAAAAAAAAATGAAAAATGAAAAGAATAGATCCTATTTTTCCCTTACTGACTGACAGTACGCAATTTCTACTACTTTTGCTCCTCTACTGCTATTTCAAGTATACACTACTGTGTGGCGTATGCGTATGAAGGAAAATGAACACAGTAGGAAAACAAGGATTTACTTGTGTGATGTAAATCTAACCTTTGTTTTCTTTTAATTCTTTATGTCTACGTCTACGTCTACGTCTACGTCTACGTCTACGATTAACAGTGTAGATATACTGTCTAAAATGGGGCTAGTGGTTAGGAATGGATAAACAACCTAAAAATATCATATACCTATTCACAAAGAAAATTTGGCAAAAAAGGAAAAGTAGAAACGAGAATACTAGAAAACGAGAGTGAAAATACCTGTATCTACCCCACGGTCCCCACCTAACTAGACCTGCATAGAGGTTAACCAGCAACCCCACTCAGATATGGTGTCAAATTTTTAAGTGCAAGTATTTTTCTCATTATGATCGATCATCCTCGGTGGACCGTATTTTTAAACTATGCAAAAATCCTATAAACATATGCTTGGGTGGGGCTCACCCCAAGGAAAAACAGGGGTTTTATTTTTGGTTTTGTTTGTGTCTATCTGGTTTTGATGTAGTCCAACTGGACGGTAAATGTATTAATATTATTAAATAGTCCGTGGGTTATAATTTTAAAATTATCACTATTTATTTATAAAAAATCCATCAAAATAAAAATAATACAAAAACCCCAAATAACCTAACTCTCTAAACTACTCTTCCATATATTTCAGCCTAAAAAATAACCGCATTTCACTTCCTTCTGTAACAATCGTTTTCCCTTAAACCTTCTCTTTTTTTACCTCAAAAACCAAAAACTCAAATCTGAAACCAATTTTGATTCTCTTTCTTCTTCTTACTTCACAAAACAATTTTATGTACTCAATAACCAAAAATCTAACCTAAATCGAAACAAGTTACTGACCAAATCAAAATGGTGAAAAAATAAGAGAAAAGGAAAGATGAAAAGATTAAGAAAAAGCTTACGAAATCGGTCAAAAAATCTCCAAAAGGTAAATCGAAACACATAATTAGGTTTCATCTGTCATATGTGTTTTATCAGTGATTTTTGTTCGCGGTTTCATAAATAGGGTCTCATCTGCTATCACTTGATTATCTATATTTATATTTCATCTTGTTTTCATCTGTTTGTAGCATAATTAGGTTTCGGTTTCATTTGTTTTCCCCATCTGTTTTCACTTGATTATTCACGATTCAATTTTAAAACTTTGTTGATGTTTTTACTTAACGGCTTATTTGATGGAAACAATTTTGATTTCATCATTTTTACTTACGGTTGGAACCAACTCTGTGTTTTTACTTAATGGCTTCTTTGGAACCAATTTTGATTCCATCGTTTTTACTTATGGTTGGAACCAACTCTGTTGGTGTTTTTACTTAATGGATTCTTTGATGGAACCAATTTTGGTTTCATCACTTTTACTTGTGGTTGGAACCAACTATGTTGGTGTTTTTACTTAATGGCTTCTTTAATGTAACCAATTTTGGTTTCATCATTTTTACTTATGGTTGGAACCAACTTTGTTGGTGTTTTTATTTATTGGTTTCTTTGATGAAACATATTTTGATTTCATCATTTTCAGTTGGCTTCTTCGATTTAATATCTAATTTCAACTGAAAAGTTAAATTTGAGTCTCCGATGAATGATTCGAAGAACAAACTGAAACTATAAATTCTTTTCTCTTCTTCAGTTAAACTGAAACGAGTACCAGATCTCTTCTTAAATTAAACTTGTAGCTTATTGCCTTTCTTCTCTTATTCAATCAATTTGAAATTAAAAATTACTTTATGAGTTGAAAAAAAATGATTAAATCGGCATGAATCTTTGAATGTTAGAACTGAAACCCTTAAAACTAAGAAAAAACGAAGATAACGTCGGAGAAGATCTTGAATTATCTCTGAATATAATTTCTTTGGAGAAGTGATAGGCGTAAAACCTATAGACGCAATCGCACGACGATTACAAAGTAGAAGCGGCAAGCACGGATTTGTCCACGGAGATTGATTATAATATATTTAATTAATAACCTAATTATGTGCTAAAATAAATTATGGTGAATGAATTTTTATGAATTAAATTGAATAAAATAACTAAATAATATTGTTGATTATCAAAAATGAGAAAATCTAGGGTTTCCGATTCCACTACTTCTAATGTTTGTAAAATTAATTAATCATTACTTCAACTATTACTCTGAAATACTCAAAACAAGTTTTGAACCCAATCTCAAAGATTGGAAGATTTATCGTTTTTAAATCTAATAATTCAACTTTCGTTGTTATGCAAAAATCTAATTTTCCTTCGCTTACAAAATATCAACAGCCTAAAGACTATTCAAAACAATTATTATAAAGATTTTAAAGAAAAGAAGATTATTAGCCATTAAAAAGCACAATAGTATAGTAATATATCAAAGAAATTGAAAACTAATAGATATACATCAAAAATTACTTCCTCCTAGACCCTAAAGAAATTATTTAGCTACTTATGACAAAAAAAATAAAAGAAAATTGAGAAATCATGGATTTTATTAATGAAAAGAAGCTTACAATATTTTTCTTTAATTTCTAGTCGATTTAACGACTGATTTGAGGCGCAGTGGAATGAAGAACGGCTCACAAGTGCAACTGGATAAGACTTCTCAGAAACGGCTAAAAGAAGGACTGCTCTCTGGTGCATCAAACTCTGTTGTGAAAGGTTTTTATTTTGAAAGAATAGGTAACATTGTCAATGACAATTTTGAGGAGTTGTTCTTCACTTCTTCTTCCTTTTTGCGTTTAAAACTAAGAACCCTAACTGATTTTTTTTGTAAGTTTTTTCTTTCAATCTCTGTCTCTCTGTCCTTTCCATGCTTTCGACCCTTCTCTATTTATACTACAACACCCTCAGACCCTAATAACTCTTCTAAATCTTTTCTTCAATGAAGATATTCTTACGAATATTTTGTTTTCCCTTCTCGGTGTTTTCTTCCCTCTTCGAACTGATTTTCTTTCCTATCTTGATTTTGTGTCCTTCTCAATCTCGAGAGTATATATTGTTATACAAAATCTCAAGGAAATATTCTTGGACGAATTTGGAAACAGGAATACCATTTTTCCTGAAATATATTTTTTCGCGAGAATAAGAATAATCACGAGATTATGTTTGATTCTTTGACGTGAAACTTGTTTACACGTCTCTACAATTCAGGCAACAATATTTTCTTATCTTAAAAGCCTTCAAAAACTTCCCAAAATTATCAATCAAATTCACGCAGCTAAGATTTGAAGTTTCCCGCCAAAATTTATTTTGAAATGGAAGAAGAGGAGGTGCCCGTATCCATTTCTTGGGTGCCTTTAACAACTAAGGGTACCTTTATCAATTTTTGGGTGCCTTTATCACTTTTTACGCTAATTTTTCCACTATTATTTATTCTTCCGAAAGTACCGAAAGACACAATAAAATGATACTATTAATACAAAAATCGAGTAATATCAATACGAATATGAGCTCAAATAAGAATCAAAATTGTGTCTATCAAGAAGATCGGGTTTTTCTCTTTCTAAATATTCACTTGCGCCAAAAATTTCCTTTCAAAGGCTTAAGAATATATATGGAAGAGCATGAATGATAATTTAAAAAGTAATAAAAACTAAATTTAAATATTATAAATTAAAATGAGGTTTTTGTCTCATTTTTATTTCAAATGGTTAACTCTATTCATCTGATTGACTAGCAGTTTTCAATTACCTCTTATTTCCAGATGTGTCGCGCCTGCTTTCTTTGCTAATGATAGGCCTAGTAAGAAGGCTTCATATACCGTAGAGTTGTTAGTGCACTTGAAGTCGAGCTTGAATGAGTATGAGAAGAATTCCCCGGTTGGAGATACCAATACCACGCCAGATCCTCTGGTATTATTACTGGGGGTAACATAACCATCAAAGTACATCACCCATGCTTCTTCTTTGACAATAGAAATTTCAGGGAAGTCCCCAGTTATATCTTCATGTAGCGCGGTTACGTCTTCTCCTGGAAAACTGCTAGCAGGTCCACTACCGCTTGCCCTTTGATTTCCTTCGGGAAGACATATGCTATGTTGAAGTATGACATCTAAAGTAACCACTTAGCGGATCTGCCTATCAGGGCCGATTTTGAAAGTAGGAACCTGATGGGATCAGGCTTGGCGATCAACACTATTATGTTTGAGAGTAAAAAGTGTCTTAACTTTTGAATGACATGTAATAATGACAGGCACGCCTTTTCCGCTTTAGGGTATTCTGCGTCCTTTAGTAACCAGCTGATGTAGTAAATTTGGTATCCAATTCCTTCTTCATCTTCTTTGGAAAGAAGGGCTCCTGCAGCCACCGCACTGGAAGCTATATATAGGTGTAGAGGTCATTGTTGGACCGGAGATCTCATGACAGACAAAGATAATAATAATAAGAGCTGAATTTTAAGGAACGCTTCTTGCTGAGTAGAGGACCAGATGTAACTTGCTTCTTTATTTAATAGTGGTGTAAAAGAGGTAACAAATTGAGCTAGCCCCGGGATAAAACGCCTGATATATGATACTTTTCCCATAAAACTTTTAAGTTCTCTTACGGTTTTTGATGGGGTATAGTGGTGATGGCTTGAGTATTGACTGGATCCACCTTGATTCCTTCTGCTGTCACTTGAAATCCAAGGAATTTGCCAGAGGAGACAACAAATGCGTACTTCAGAGGGTTCATCTTCAATTTGTATTCATGACACCACTCATAGACTTGCCACAAAACTTCCAGATGTGCTTCTCGTGTCTTGGATTTGACAACTACATCATCGATATAATCTTCCACTTGTTTTTGCATCATGTCGTGAAAGATTTCCTCCATGGATCACTGGTAACTAGTGTCGGCGTTCTTTATACCAAAAGGCATTACAGTAGTAGAAGTTTCCGATAGTAGTTCAAAACACAGTTTTGCTGGCGTCGTGCTTATACATTTTTATTTGATTCTACCATTATATTCATCCATAAATGAGAACGTACCGTGTCCACTGGTCGTGTCTACGAGCATGTCTATGTTGGGGAGTGGGAAGTCATCCTTGGGACAATATTTATTCAGGTTCCTGAAATCAACACAACATCTGATTTGACCGTTTTTCTTCTTGACAGGTACCACATTAGCCATCCAAGTAGGGTGGAGGATGGGTTTGATGAAGCCTGTTGTGAGTAGCTTCTGGACTTCGACCTTGATCTTCTCCTCAATTTCATGTCTGAATTGCCTTGGTTGTTGCTTGACAGGTTTGGAACCAGGTGTGATATATAAGTGATAAGTGACCAGCTTTTCATCAAGACCCGACATCTCTTCATAAGTCCAGGTGAATACATCTTGATAATCCTTAATAAGTTGCATGAGTCATGTCCGTTCCTCCAGTGATAGGGTGGAACTGATGGAGACGTGCCTGGGGACTTCTTCTGTCCCAATGTTGACTGTCTCAAGGTCATCTGTGGTGATTCAGTACCATCTTGCAATCGTCGTGGAACATCTATGATTTCATCTCCACTGGGCTCTGCGTTTTGATTACATTCTGAACGGGGAGACTCTCGATTAGTCTCCCATGTTAATTGCTAATAGCGGTGGAAAAGATAAACAATTCTTTCTTCGGTGTCATAACTTGTCACGAAATTATGCTCTCTCTTGCTGCAAGTATAACTTGGTTCATTGGTAGTTATTAAAGAATCGTGATTAAATCAGCAGAGAGACTCATTTCCGACAATTTTCCTCTTTCACTGGCTATAAACAGTTCTCTATTAGACTCTTCAAAAGTCGTCCAGCTGGGCAGCGTGTTCTATGGATCTTTCCAGAGAAGTTGAGTACATCGTTCTTTGATTCAAAGAATTCGGCATCACAAACTGGAGCATAAGGAGATGAAGATACCGGAATTCGAATTATTCTCTTAATTAGCACAGTATTCATACACTGGTGATAAGTCGAGGGGACGACCTTATTTTCATGAAGCTATGGTTTTCCCAGTATCATATGATATTCAGGTTTTTTCTCAATGACATGGAATTTCACCTTTGATCGAATAAGTCCCACCTTGATCCCTAATAATACGTGTCCATAAGTGCTGGTGTGATTTCCTTCGAAGTCTTTTATCACGTTAGGACAATGTATAATCTTGTTTTGCCGGACCTTAGCAGTCTTAAGTGTCTTGAGAGTGATTATATTGGATGTGGTGCCTGTGTCGATAAGTGTTCTTCGAAACTCAAAGTCTTTGAGATAAGCAGTCATGTACAAGGCTCGGTTATGTCCTTTTTCAGCCAGTATATCTTCTTCGGTGAATGTAGCATTACTCACAAAAAGGTGGGGTGATGCAGGTACTTTTGGTGCCTTTTCAGAGAGTTGGGTCAGATGCGCATCAGTAACAACATGGTCCAGGGCAGCAAATACGTCTTTGCGTTGTAGTTTTGAGAAGTACAAAAGTTCGTATAAGTTTTCCACCAGCCGGTTAGATTCTTTATTTACTAGATTCTCACAGGTGGTGAAGCTCCTGATGTGATAGGGAGGGGACACGTTTGTTTGGGGAGGAGTCTCCAATCCCAGGGATGGTAGGTCTTCCCTGAAAACAGCACTGCGTCCCAACTCCTTTGTCACTCGGTGAAGGAAATCAAGAATGAAGTTTTACAAATCCTCCAACTCTGTCAGAGTTCTTGACATAATTTGTTGTCTCTGCTCAAACTCAGCCATCATGAGTGGTGTTGGATCTGGAACGTTTCTAATCTCCCTCACGTTGTTAGAGCGAGGATCATTAGGAGCGTCGTTGATTGTAGGAGGAGCACCATCAAGGAGATTACCATTGGTACCAGAAGGTTTGGAATTGGGATCAGTGATTGTAAGATATAGTCTGAGACCAACTATTTTGAATAATTAAGAAATTGACTTTTGTAATCGAGGTTGATCTCCCGTTGTGGTCGCCAATTGTTTTAGGGTGAAAATAAATATACTGCAAAAGATTACTTTCAAGTAGGTTCGAGAGATCAAGCTCGAACAGGACGAGCCTAAACCAAAAATATGACAATTCACGTCCTGCTTCGATCACAAAGGTGGAGAAGATTGGGTAGGTCTTAGGGGAGGGAAGCAAAGAAGGTTGAGAAATATCAGTGTGATAAGTAGCGTGTGAAGAAGAAAGGATTATCTCTGAGATGAATTGCTAATTTTGTATATCTTAGTTATATCTTGTTGTTATTTCAAATAGATTAAGCCATCTATTATATTTGGAGGAGACACACTGATTTCTCGTAAGTGGTGGAAGTTACAAAAGAAGTGGAGGAGTAACGATTGTGGAGATTGTAGTGGAGTCATGTCCGAAAAATAGGGAACACTTGTATGACCATTACTCCTCGTACTCTCAACTTCCTTATAACCGTCCTACTACTTATTACCTCCTTGTTCGTGGATGTGTTGCAACAACACACGATTTGCGTAGACCGCCAGACCAATACCCCAATAAGAATCCCATGTGTTGTATTTGATATCTCTTAGAAATTTTGAAGTCATGGACTATTACTTTTGATTAGGTCAAGTCGATGACTTGCTAAGTAGGTGAGGCAAGTTGCACAACTCACTAGATTGGTGATCAGACTGATTAGTGTCGAGTCTGGTAAGTACAATGGTCATATACTAGCTTAGGAGCAACATGGCATATTTAATGGCTAAGTATTAGCTCAGAAGTGTAGCATAAACCTGGAAGATATTTGAAGTCAAGATTGTGAAGGGCTTCTTAAGCAAGAAGACTTGTTAGAAAACCGTATAAGATTTGTATTAGGCCAATATTGAAAAGAATGACGTATTTCTGAGTGAAGTAGCTAGCAAGGCTAGCACTAGCTACTTAGCACAAATAGTAATGTGCTAGCTCTTTAATCACAAAACCTAATGTGCTAACGTTTCAGGAGCAAGGATAATATGCGTAGCTTCTAGTAAATATCAATTATGCTAGGGCTAGGAAGCTAGCGTCAAGGACGTTTGAAGTTATCATTTTTCAAAGGAGCTAGCTAGATCAAAGAAAGTTAGCACAAATGTGATATCGCCAATGCGCTTGTGGCCAAGGACGCGCTAGACCATGGATGCACTAGGTCATTGACGCATTAGGCCATGTACACTAAGTACGAACACGCTAGGCCAAGGACGTGATAAGCTAGAAATGCATCAGGCCATGGACGCGCTAGGGCTGGAATATACTGGTGCTCGAGGATGATGCACTTGAGGGAGCTACAGGATGGGACGCTTGTCCGAGGACGCGCTAGCTAGGGGCGCATCATCTAGGACGCGCTAGTGCTGGGACGCTTTTCCGAGGATACGCTAGGTTAATGGCGCATCAGGCTAGGGACGTGATCGCCAAGGACGTGATAGGCCAAGACGCGCTAGTCAGGGGAGTTGGCGCTTTTAGCGCTTTTAGAGCTAAGGTGGGAAACTAGCGCCAATGTAGTGCTAATCCAAGTGAATGGTGCTAGCCTGGCACTAATGGGAGAAAAGTCTATGGATAGCCTAGCTCAGAGGCTCAATGCGTCTTTTGAGGCATTGCTTCTTATTTGTGGCGCGTTCAAGAGGATTAGCGCATAATTTGTGGCTTATCTTTGAGCAAAGTGTTAAAGTAGTATATTTGAGCTCAGAATAGCAAATTGAGAAGAGTTTTTTGCGAACAAAATATTAAGCTAGAGTATATTTTGGGGTTTAAGCATTAGCTATTCCCGAATTTGATAGATGTTACTGGAACATCGATGTGCACTCGAAACAATTTCAAAGAATTCAACCTTGGAATTATGCAACTTGAGACTAGTTCAATATGACATAAATATTGTGAGTATTTAGGAGGATGCTAGGCCAGTTTAGAATGTTTGTAGAGAATTTGTATCCTTAATTCGCTGCAGAATATAAGTAGAGATACAATATTCTGTATTTTTTATAGAGCTAGGCATATGCATATAAATATGTACATATCCTTTTATATTCATGTTGCTTGACAGAGGGAAATTTTATACTTCTAGCCATTGTCAAAAACTAACCATCTACACACAGTAATCTAGATATCTACCACATCAATTCAGAAGTGTGACGCGTGAAAAGTAAAAAAGAAGATCAACGTCCAAGTTTGAATGAGGAGACAAGGCATTCAATGCAGTAGCAGAGCACGCGTGATGTGGTCAGAAGCATTTAATATGACTGACAAGGTTCGGGAGAAAGACCTCTGCTTCGGGTCGAGACCAAGCGAGATTCGGGAGGAAGAGTGGAGAAAATCGGGAGAAGTAGTGAAGAATTCGGGAAAAACACACCAGAGAAGTCGGGCCATACCTCCCAATCATAATACAGTAACTTGTGTGTGTCCGTCTAACATTGTAGTCTAATTGCAAGAGCACTTCATTTATATATACTAGCCTAAGCTGAGAGAAAAGACAGGTTTTGCAAGTTGGAGAGAGAGATTGAGCTTAAGAGTGTTCTTGAGAGTTTGCTTAAGCTTCATCTCTTTGTAAACATTTCACATTCAACAAGATCTAGCATTTCACTCCTATGGATGTAGGTAGTCATACTGAACCACGTATATCTCTTATGTGATATTACTATTTTTTAGCTTACTTACTAGTTTACTCTTCCCGTGAATGAATAATTAGATGAAGGTAGTTAGCTTTTTAGCTACTAAAATATTGTTGAACTATATTAACAAAAACAAATTATAATATTAAACCCTAAATACGATTAAAATCCTAATGCTAGATAGCAATCATATATCTATATTTCTGAAAGTTGAATTGATTAGGAAAGATGTTGGAAATTGGGCTTGGAATAGCCACCCAAGCCCATGTCCAATATGAATGACAATTGTGTTAAGTTTGAAACATAAGGGAAATCAAATGGGCGGTCGAGATTACATCTAATATGGTTAGTTACGATCTAACGGTACTAATTAATTCATATCCAAGAGATGGAATCTAATGGACAAGTTTTTCTGTTTAAAATTAGCAACGATTTCTAACAGTTGTAAATAACTATTAAGGAACAGTTGCTACCGTTTAAAATTGGCAACTATTTCTAACCGTTGCAAAATAACTATTGGGAACAGTCACATCCATTTGAATTAGTGACAGTTTATTAACTATTACGAAGTGACTGTGGGAACAGTCACACCTGTTCGAATTGGTGACAGTTTGTGAAGAAATTGTTGCAAAGTGACTGTTGCGAACAGTCATGTCCCTTGAATAGCAACTGTTACCAACCATCACCAAAAGTACTGTTTCAAAATATGTATAACTCATCTTTGTGTTGAGTTTTAAACACATAAATTTTTGGGTAATTTCATAGAGTTTTTGAGAGTTTGTAAAATAGAGTTTGTGCTACATTAATTTGCGTTCGTTGTTTGGCGTTCATCGAAGTGTTGTTGAAGAACACCAAAGGTATTGTTGAATGATGGAGACATATGCCATAACCTGTATCAACATCTAGGGTAGGACATTAAATGTCTTAAGTAAAGAGATTACTCTCCTCAATACACCCAAGTAAATTTGTTTAGTTTAATTATTTGTTCAATTATTCTTCCTTTTCTCCTCTTATTTAGTTTTTGGTTTTAAAGATTATCTTTACAAGGATTGTAAAGAAGTATGATTTACTAATCCTGATTTGGAATCGGTGATTTGGTAAATCGATAATACGATTTGTATCGTATTTGGTGAATCGGTAACAAGATATCCATCAATCTTAAGACATTTAACGTTATAAACTTGTTTACTGATTGGGTTGTTCTGTTTCGAACAATGAATGTAATTCCAAAGATGAATAAAGTTAAATATTATACTTATATCGTTGAGTCTTATTCTACTTGGCATGAGAGACTAGGTCATGTTAATTATGGTTCATTAAGGAAATTAATGAACATGGAATTACTACCCAAATTTGATATAGATTCAACTAAAAGATGTGAAATTTGTGTTGAGTCTAAGTTTTCAAAGCCTCATTTTCATGCTGTTGAAAGGGATACAAATCCATTGGATTTAATTCACACTGATTTGTGTGATTTAAAAATGGTACAAACCAGGGGTGGTAAAAAGTACTTCGTCACTTTCATAGATGATAATACAAGGTTTTGCCATGTTTACTTATTAAAAAGTAAAGATGAAGCGGTTGATAAATTTTAACTTTATAAGAATGAAGTTAAAAATCAACTAAACTTTAAAATTATGAAAAACGATAGAGGCACTGAGTATAAATCTACTTTAGATGAGACTTGTGCACAAAATAGAATCATTCATCAAACTACGCCTCCATATTCGCCACAGTCGAATGGTATTGTTGAACGCAAGAATCGTACTATAAAAGAGATGATGAATGCTCTTTTAATAACTTCTGGAGCACCCAATAACTTATGGGGGAAGCTTTGCTTACAGCAAATTACATTTTGAATAAGGTACTCTATAAGAAAAAGGATAAAACACCGTATGAATTATGGAAAGGCAGAAAGCCTTTATATAAAAATATTAAAGTGTGGGGGTGCTTGGCAAAGGTAGCAGTACCGCTTCCTAAAAGGGTCAAGATAGGACCAAAAATAGTGGATTGTATTTTCATCGGATATGCTGAGAATAGTAGTGCATATAGATTTCTGGTTCATAAGTCTGAAATTGAGGATATACATGTAAACACCATGCTAGAATCATGGGATATAGTATTCTTTGAGAATGTGTTTCCATGTAAACCAGAAAGTAACAATTCTCTCAAGAGAAAAAGTGTTAGCGAGGATAAAAATACAAGTTCTTCACAATTACCCGCTCAACAGGAACGAGAAATTGTTGAAGAACCTAGGAGAAGCAAAAGAGCCAGAATTGCTAAGACTTTTGGTTCAGATTATGATCTGGTATGTTAGAGGATGAACCTAAAACATTAAGAAAGTTATGGCTATGCCAGAAGCTCCATACTGGAAAGAAGCCACCGATAGTGAAATCGATTCCATCATGCAAAACCACACATGGGAGTTTGTGGATCTACCCCCAGGTTGTAGACCTTTGGGTAATAAATGGGTTTTCAAACGGAAATTGAAAACTGATGGAACGATAGACAAGTATAAAGCAAGACTATTTGTCAAGGGCTTTAGACAAAAGGAAGGTTTAGATTACTTCGACACCTACTCTCATGTTACAAGGATTATATCCATAAGATTGCTTATTGCAATTGCGATACTGTATAATCTGGATATACATTAAATGGATGTTAAGACTGCCTTTTTAAATGGAGATTTAGAGAAATAAATCTACATGGAACATCCTGAAGGGTTTGTGGCACCCGGAAACGAAAAGAAAGTTTGTAAGTTGGTGAAATCGCTTTATGGGTTAAAGCAGTCACCTAAACAATGGCATATAAAGTTTGATAATACATTATTATCAAATGGGTTCAAAATAAATGAATGTGACAAATGTGTCTACATTAAAACGACACCTTCAGTTTTCTTTATTATATGCCTATATGTAGATGATATGTTGATTATGGGAAATAATAAAATCTACAAAGAAGATATTGTCTAAACATTTCGATATGAAAGATTTAGGCAAAGAGGATGTCATTTTAGGAATTAAAATTTCCAGAAGTCCAGAAGGGATTAAATTATCTCAAGAACATTACGTTGAGAGAATTTTGGAAAAGTTTGATAAGAATGATGACAAAATGGCAAGTACACCTTTAGACATGAATGCTCGTCTTCTAAAGAATGATGAACAAGTTGTTGGAAAATTAGAATACTCTCAGGTAATTGGAAGTCTAATATATCTAATGAGTTGTACAAGACCACATTTAGCGTGTGCAGTAAGTAAGTTAAGTAGGTTTACAAGAAATCCTAATAAAACTCATTGGCAAGCCATAGTAAGAGTCTTGAGATATTTGAGAAAGACGAGATTATGGTTTGCATTACACAACATATCCAGCAGTTTTGGAAGGACATGTTGATGCAAACTGGATCTCAGACTCAGATGATACTAAAGCAACAAGTGGCTATGTATTTACTATGGGGGGGCTGCGTTATCATGGAAATCATCCATACAAACGTTGATATCAAGATCAACTATGGAAGATGAGTTCTTCGCTTTAGATAAAACGGCATAGGAAGCAAAATGGCTTCGAAATTTCCTAGAGGACATACCGGCATGGCCCGAACCGGTGCCGGCAATAAATATTAACTGTGATAATACAACAAATATTGCAACGACACACAGTAAAATGTACAACGGTAAGTCTCGACACATGCGCTGAAGACATGAAACATTAAGCAATTAACATCTAGTGGAATTATAACAATGGAGTATATAAGGTCCAAAGATAACCTAACAGAACCGTTTACAAAGGGGTTATCTAGAGATGTAGTAATTGCATCATCGAGGGGAATGGGCTTAATCGCCTATGCAAAAGAGTAAAGTGCAATGGTAACCCAACCTAGCGACTGGAGATCCCAATATCTAGGTTCAAAAGGGACAACTAAGTTGTGAAGTACTCACCAATGACACTGAAAGAGATAATCTCTTTACCCATTCCTATGATGAAATAGTGTTGCCTATAAGAGTTAGAGGTTAAGAAATAATTTCTTTTAATGATTCATATAGATTAGTTTAAATAATTAAAGTATGACAGGATACTTTCAATAGGAGATCACCTATATGAGTGAGAAGTGGGGTCGCTTCTATGAGAACTATAAGGCTATGTTACTATAAAGCTTTCATAGAATTCCAATATCATTCAGGGCCAAAAAGAACACAACCGAGAACCAGATATGTAAGGAAATAAGTTGTGTAATATCTATTGCATCAGATTGCATCATAAGGTTGAATAGTTCAAGACACTACGTTCACTAATCAACCAGTAATCTCGGTAGATATTCGCTAAGGAAGATTCAAGGCCAATATCCATCTATCCTTATGCAGCGATGTTCCGCGCACAAACTCTCTAAAGTGTGCATTAGAGTTTAGGGTTAGAGTCAAGCATCTTGCTTTTCTGTATGATAATTTTCATTCATGTGGGGGATTGTTGGAAATTGGGCTTGGAATGGCCACCCAATCCCATGTCAAATATGAATGACAATTTTGTTAAGTTTGAGACATAAGGGAAATCAAATGGACGGTCGAGATTACATCGAATATGGTTAGTTACGATCTAAGGTACTAATTAATTCATATCTAAGAGATGGAATCTAATGGACAAGTTTTGTTGTTTAAAATTGGCAATGATTTTTAACTGTTGCAAATAACTATTAAAGAACAGTTGTTACCGTTTAAAATTGGCAACTTTTTCTAGCGTTGCAAAATGACTGTTGGGAACAGTCACATCCATTTTAATTAGTGACAGTTTATTAACTGTTGCGAAGTGACTGTGGGAACAGTCACATCCGTTTGAATTGGTGACAGTTTGTGAAGAAACTGTTGCAAAGTGACTGTTGCGAACATTTATGTCCCTTTAATAGCAACGGCTAGCTGCAAATGTTACCAACCGTCACCAAAAGTATTGTTTCAAAATCTGTATAAACTCATCTTTGTGTTGAGTTTTAAACAATTTTTTTTGGGTAATTTCATAGAGTTTTTGAGAGTCTGTAAAGGAGAGTTTGTGCTACATTAATTTGCGTTCGTTGTTTGGCGTTCATCGAAGTGCTGTTGAAGAACACCAAAGGTATTGTTGAATGATGGAGACATATGCCATAACTTGTATCAGCATCTAGGACATGGCTTTAAATGTCTTAAATAAAGAGACTACTCGCCTCAATACACTTCTGTTTAGTTTAATTATTTGTTCAATTATTCTTCTTCTTCTCCTCTTCTTTAATTTTTGGTTTTAAAGATTATCTTTACAAGGATTGTAAAGAAGTGTGATTTACTAATCCTGACTCGGAATCGGTGATTTGGTAAATTGATAATACGATTTGTATCGTATTTGGTGAATCGCTAACAAGATATCCAACAAAAGATTATTTGATACAGAGTCCTTACAAGAGTATATAGACTCTCGACACACTCCATAGACACACACACACGTGCACCTCACACGCTCACATACTAGCACTCACGCTATTATTCCCCCTCAAGTTCAAGGTTCCTTGCAAAGGTACATTGAACTTGTACATATATGCTCACATACTAGCACTCACACTTAAAAGAAAGAAAACAGTAGGACAAACAATAAGAGAGTAAACAAATGTTGTTGCAGTAGTAGTTGGTGCAGGTTGACACTTACTCCTTATCAAGACTATGATGTAAAGAAGGTGGACACCAGTTGTTCTTCAACTGATTTCCAAATGCTAAATCTAACAATATAATACTGTAGGCCATAAGGATAGTTGAGAGTAGATTGTTGGCGTAGACAGTCGTGAAGTAATGGAGAAACCCCAGCAAGAATTGAAGCTTCCTTTCAAACACAAACTTGATATAGAACAGAAATCCTTGTAATAGGAAGGTGAATATTCTTAATAAGTTGGTGACAAACCAAACCATCTCACACACTTAACCAATATAAGCACCCGGACTAGCAATTATGTACCAACACTTGTATTCAAGAAATCTGCAACAAACCTTATCGCATTGACTAGCTCCACTATCGCAGCACTGCTATCACTTATTACCCTTGTAGAACAATAAGTTGCAGCAAAACATGAAAGTAAATTGATGAAAAAAATTGACTAATAACAAAACAACGCCAACTTCAATCAAAGTCAACACCAAGCCATCAGTAGTACAATCCAGTGCCAACACGATGAATCTAATGACTGCACCTCACAACACAAAATATATCTAAGATAGTGAGTTAACATCAGGCTACATACTAAATCATATGCAGAATCACAATATCAACTAAAAAACTAGTACCAACGCAAGACTAAATCCGGTTCTTCATATTTGACTCCATCATTTAATCACGCAAGAAACAACACCAACTCACACTTGATGAGGACTAATCCGAAAGAAACATTGAGAAGATAAGATGAAAATAAGCATATGAGGACATGAATTTGTCCAGCAGATATCCAGCAACTAGACGTCCTTCAATATTTGACTGATTAACAATCCTTCAACATTGTTCTTGATTGCAGAAGAATAACTCTTCACCATTAAACTGACCGACTTTAAGATGTATCCGACTAATTGCAATTAGTTGGAAAAATAATCACGAACTAGATGTAACAACATCAACATTCAGTATTACTAGATCTTGATTAAAGGATTAGAACATCTAACTAATTCCTAATAGTAGATTATTAAACTAACCAATGATGGGAAAGACAAATGAAGATGAACTTGTACCTTTGTGATGTAGTAGTCATGAATTGATTACATATAAGATCTGAAGTGATCCAAAAATCAAAAAGAAGATTACCAACATTGTTTTGATTTACCAATTAAGTTGAAGAACCAACCGAATTTCAGATCGAAAATAAAGAATCACCAAGAACTCGATTGTGGAAAACCAAAATTCAAATCGAAATATGCTTGTTGTAGTATCAAAATTGAAACAAAACCCTAATTCTAACCAAACAACACCATTAACGGAAGAAGATGAAGATGATTATCAACTGTTATTGTAGATGCAGAAATCCAGATCTGAGAAATTTATCTTTTAAGAGAATCTCGGAGCAAATTAAACACAAATCAGTGATGATTTCATTTCCGAATCATCATTCGAATTCCTGAATTGTAGCAGCAGCATAAGTGATGAATTGATAATGAAAAAGAAGAAGAAATAATGGTGATGGTGGTTTAAAATTTAGGTCTAAGGATCGAAACCTGGGAGATGAAGATCTCCCAGTCTGATACCAAGATAGCAATCATATATCTACATTTCTGAAAGTTGAATTGATTAGGAAAAGATTATTTGATACAGAGTCCTTACAAAAGTATATAAACTCTCGACACACTCCATAGACACACACGTGCACCTCACATGCTCACATACTAGCACTCACACTATTATGTAGATCATGCGACAAATCGCAAGGAAAACAACACAACAGTGAAAGAAAAGAATTGAAGATATTACCGAAATCGGCGAGAAAAGCATCGGTGTAGTACATGTTGGAATCTTGCAACAATGAACAACAACGTTAGATGTATCATAATAATATATATAAAGAACTGAATTGAAAAACAACTCTACCACGGACAACTACGAGGGCAGAATCACAGGTTCAACAAGTTGTCCTTAACACATTAGTTCGCGGGTATACTCGAGAAGAGTAATGCTAAACCCCAACGTGCGAAGATGTGTCCAGGATAAGACTGCCCGATATAGCTTGTATTAGCACAACATAAACTACCCACTCTTGAACTTAGCAACAGGGAAGAAAAGGAATTAACCAATCAAAAACGTTTTTTTTTAATTCCCTTTAAATCTGAAAACCGTTTTATATTTATAGAGAAAAGATTAGGGTTTTGGAAACCTTTAGGGTTTAGGATTTCTTGTAAAATAATGGATCATGGATGATGTCTAATTCGTAGGCCCAATACATAGGTAGCGCATTACATAAGTTAGCACATGTATTATTTGCCCACCCCACTCCACCATAAGTGGACATCCTTCTCTAGAATACCCAATGTGGGATAAACTAAAGAGTTTCATGCACTCAAATAAATGAGTGAGCATCCAAGACCAAAACCATTTAGTTTAAAACTCATTTTCTCCAACAATCCCCACATGAATGAAATCTCGATAAAAATAAAAAAATCAGAATGCGGAAAATACCATATGGGCAAAGGTGTCCATCAGGTCTTGAACCTTTACTTAGTGAGAAGTTACCGAAACTACTTGCTAGAGACAGTGAACGCGATGTCTTGAACTGCTAGCGTTTGATGCAATTTGTGATAACAGCCACGCATGATATCCTCTGGCGTTGCTAAGTTCGTGCCGTTGTGTCCATTTTGGCCCTGGACGTATCCCGTTTCTCAGAATGCTCTAAAGAATTCGCTCAAATTCTTATAGGAAGCGGCCCACTTCCTCATTCAGATAGGTGAGTTTTATCAAGAGTATTACTGCTACACCCCACTTCAATCTTAAATTGAAACTATAGAACTCATTAAGACTTCTTAAAAGTCATCCTTCACATACAGTCACACTATCACAACAATGCACCATAAGGAGGGACAGAGAATGTAATTCTCTTGATAGTGCATACCTTTAATTACCACAAATTAGTTGTCTCATTGAACCTTGATCTTGGGATCTCCAGTCACTAAGGTTGAGTGTCCTTCATGGCAATTTTATTTTATGAGCTTAAGTCCCATCCCCCTCGATGCAATAACAAACTATCTAGATTATCCTTTCGTCAAAGGATCCACTGATTTTTCTCTTGACTTTACTAAGTCTACAAAAATCACTTCATTAGAGTGTAGTTGTCTTACCGAATTAGCCTCCTTCTCTGAGTTTGTCTAGACTTTTCCATTGCTCATTTACTTTAGACCCACATAGTCAATTGAGTTTCAGCAATGGTGGCCACAGGCTTCGGTCACATAGAATGTCTTCTAAGAAGCATCTTAATAGCCATTCGGCTTTCTCTCGTGCTTGAATTAAAACGCGCAAACTTTGATTTCTTCAAAAATCAAGTTCATCATGTCTGTTTTAAGGACTTCCTTAGACATACACTCCTTAAGAGGGTACACACATAGGCTAAGAATCTCCAAAGCCTGAAATCACAACATCTCTTAAGGTCAGTACAGTATGTATCGCGTATACAATCTAAATGTACCTCAAGTACTGCAAATTTCTGATCAGATTATCCCACTAATTCTTCTGGGGTCACAAATGTATTTGTACACCGAATGCACTGCACATTTACAACACACATTAAACGTATCGAGTTTGACAAAGACCATTTCCGTCAGAATTTCTTCTGGTTCCAATGATCCTTTAGATCATGCTTGTCTACAACAACTTAGCCTTTCAATCAAATCGTAAAAGTCACATGTGTTTCTAGGTGGTTGTAAAACATATAAAGGCATATACAAGATAATGTACTAAATAATAGTACGGTCATTACATTTTCCTCAAAAGATTAGTGCCATATATATATCACATATTTGAAATTAAATATGTACCTCAAGCATCCCAATTTTCTGGTCCCGTGATCAGACCAACCCTGTAACTATCCAGGATAAACTGGGAAACATGCACACCTATTTTACAACACACATTTGACAGAAACTATATCATCAAAATTTGATTTTGGTTCTGTCTGATCCTTGAGACCACTTCAACAACATAATAGTTTCCTGTCAAACTTTAAACAACAAAAAATTGTTAGTGGTTGTAAAACACGTAACAAAGGCATGCTAAACATATGCACTGTTTTGTTGAAGAAGTCGACTCTTCATTCTCACCTTAGACCCCCACAATTGAGGTCTACAGGGTATGGCACATATAAGTCTAGGGTCTTCTACGAATCTGCTTGAGAAATCAAACAAACACTTGTTTCCATCTTATACCCTACAATTGGGCATAAGGCCTCGAAAATAATGTCTCGCTAAGCGTTATGCCGACATTCAAATTTTCCCATCTCAAACAACATTTTCAAAGAAATAATCACCTTTGGTATTAATTGATTCAGTAGTCCTATTCAAACCATTCTCCGTAATATTGAGCTGAATATAAATTATAGATATCCAGAATGGTGCACGTACCTTAGTAGAGTACATATTACTCTACCTGTTCCGTCATTCGATTGTACCCAAATGAAGTCCATACAACATCCAAGCCGTATTGCTCAATCAGTTCTTTGATGAGAGATATTCCTCTCTGGTTTGCAGCCACTTGTTCAAACCCAAATTCCGATGTACACCTCCTCCAAATTTCTGAGAGATTGGCGTGGTGTCTTCTGTTTCCACACTCCTGATACTTATTTTAAGCAACTCAGGATTACCAAGTTAAGTAACTTGATAAACAACCGCACCAATTCCCCGCTTATTAAAATCACGACTTTAGCTAACTGGTGCCCTACTCTTAATTAGTTTTTAGAAGCAACTCCTTTCAAAAACAAAATATTCAGGATCGGCGCACAAACCAGCACTCACTGATAGAACAGTAATAAGTCAATGAGAGAAAGCACCACAGATCCCCACATGAGCAAACCCCTGGGGGAGTATTGAGAAACCATTACCCTACTGCTAACTTCTCATTGTGACCACACAAGGAATGCTCCTTGTCCTGTTCTTCCACATCTTTCAAAACCAAAGCAGTATCTGGAAGGTATCATCCAAGCTCACCTTGAACATATGTATAACACTAGAACCGAGAACTGAAGTATCCAGACCCTCTTTTCCATCAACAAAGACAGCAACTCCAACAACAGCCGCCTTTGCAGCAGCCGCAACTTGGGTCTGACACTGATTTCTCTCAATCTTTACAGAACCAACAACAACATTTCCCCACAAACCATCTACAGGGACATCAAAAGCAAACTTCCCAAATTAAAGCCCATTCTGGTCTCACCGATGGGGTTGCACCATCATGTTCAACCTCGCTGTCTAACTGCTAAGTTTCTGGATCAAGCTTCTTGAATCAGCATACTGAAGTGATCTCTTTCCAGCTGCTGCTGAAAAACCAGCTAAGAATTTCGGGTTAATTGATGTCCCAATTGAGGATGACCCTCTCATATATAAAATCAGTTTCAAGTAGTTCAGACCATTTGTATTGATCTAGAACCTGTGCCACGTAAAGTATCAGCTGTACTTTGTTGTTGTTTCCTTCTAAAGCAGCTGCAAGTGCTTCCTTTGGATAAATACATGCAATAAAACATATGAATGTTGCACTAGAATCACCAGAAGAGAAAACTCAAAAGAACTTGATATGCAAGGAGGTGAAATGTTGACTTTCTTTCACTTCCTCCCTCGCAGGCTTCATCTAGTTCGCATATGAGAACACTAACGACATTTGAGTCGGCAGGTATATTAGTGTTTCTTCTTAAGACCACTTCTGACATCCCAAATGTATTTTCCCGGCACCTTCTAAGAACAACAACCAATGCCTTAAGCTGTGCACCCTTTGAATCAGCAGTGGTGTGAAAATGGTGCTTTAGACCAACTACAGAAGCTTTAACAGAACCAAGGAACTTCGTGCCATTTGATCGCGATGAACAATGTTTATGCATTCATACGTGCATCATATGCACCACCATTTCCACCCGAACCACCATAACCTTGGTAACCACCACCAGCCGAACGTCCACCAGGGTTCCCATTGATATAGCTGATCCACTACTCGAACCACATGGAGTGCCCGACAAAACATACGGATTCTGCACACCATGTACACTAAAAACCAATGAGCCGATACAATATATTAAAAATATGGTATCAAATTGGAACAATAGTAATTTTTCATTGGCAAGATATCAAATAGATATGCGAGACAAAATATCTTAACTTCAAATTTATCGATCAACATGTTTGATATATTAGTTTAAACATGGAACTAAGAGGTGTTTAATTTATATAATACACTATGCACCACATATTGAAGGATATCAAATATATCCACATGAGCCATTAAAAATAAAACTCATAGATAGGCTAGAAAACCTAATTTAGTCAACAATATTTTTCTACCCGTCAGAATTTTTCAGGAACGTTTTTCAGTTTTGTAAAATACCTAAAAAATACTTTTATAACTCCAAAAATTCTGAAATTTGGTGAGGGTAACTATCAGGATGTATAATATATTAGGTTAAAAGGATTTGTCAAAATTCCTTCGAAGTTAAGAGATATACTCGAAACTCTACAGCTGACCAAAAAACTCAATTTTGTTTTTCACTTCACAATTAATATCCTTTGTTTCCAATATAATATCAACGTCAACGATTCACAAATAACCAAAAGTTATTGATACTTAGCTCTTTTGTATAGGAGGTGATCGGTTTGACGAAACAAATAAGCTCTCCAGAAGTCTGCAACCACAACTTGGATTGCCATCTCTTGAAATCCTTTCCGTTGAACTTTTGTGGTTCTTCAACATCGTTCTTTCCCATTATTACGAGATAAAAGCTAATGTGTTAAGATTGTTGGAATCTTGCAACAATGAACAACAACGTTAGATGTATCATAATAATATATATAAAGAACTGAATTGAAAAACAACTCCACCACGGACAACTACGAGGGCAGAATCACAGGTTCAACAAGTTGTCCTTAACACATTAGTTAGCGGGTATACTCGAGAAAAGTAATGCTAAACCCCAACGTGCGAAGATGTATCCAGGATAAGACTGCCCGATATAGCTTGTATTAGCACAACATAAACTACCCACTCTTGAACTTAGGAACAGGGAAGAAAAGGAATTAATCAATCAAAAACGTTTTTTTTTTAATTCCCTTTAAATCTGAAAACCGTTTTATATTTATGGAGAAAAGATTAGGGTTTTGGAAACCTTTAGGGTTTAGGATTTCTTGTAAAATAATGGATCATGGATGATGTCTAATTCATAGGCCCAATACATAGGTAGCCCATTACATAAGTTAGCCCATGTATTATTTGTCCACCCCATTCCACCATAAGTGAACATCCTTCTCTAGAATACCCAATGTGGGATAAACTAAAGAGTTTCATTCACCCAAAGAAATGAGTGAGCATCCAAGATCAAAACCATTTAGTTTAAAACTCATTTTCTCCAACATTGAAAGCATGTGCTGATCCAAAGAGGTATGGCGATTGGTGACTATAATAGTTGGCAAGATGTTGCCGAAAACACCATCCATCTTGGCCGAGTCTGAGATATGGAGTCGAATGCTATTATGTACCTTTAGTTCTAATAACTTCTTCCGATGTAAAAGTTCAAAAAACCTTAGCGGAAGAAGAAGGTACATTAGAGCAAGCATGGGGTTGATTTTTGGATACGTCTCTAGAACGTAGAAAAAAGCAGCCACTGTGAGAACTAATGTCTCTACCTTCTAGTAAAAGCAGCCACTGTGAGAAGACCTATTTATCTGCATTCTAATAGATAGCCAAGGCTTACCTATCAAATACTACACATGGCGAAGCATTGGCTAGCGAAAAGTAGGGATCCGGTACTAAGTACGTATCTGATTATTTATTTATTTTCTTCTTCTGGATCTGTATTTCTGATTTTAGGGTTTCAGACTTTGGTCGGATAATATCCGGCCAAAATATAGCCAAAGCTAAAGTGGTTGCGACATTTCTGGCCAAGCCTGGGCAATCCATAGTGCCTAATCTTGCGCTGCACCGAGCCTTAAAAGAGTTCAAAGTTTAGGTCAACAGATCAGCTGGAGTCGTGTGCACTTCGGCTGAGAGACCAATCAAGATGTGTCCACACTCAATGACCTATGTCAAGAGATCAATCTAGATGCGTCCACACTCAATGACCAATATCAGAAGCTTGGTCCGAAGCTTGCTCCCCTCACTTAAGTGCACAAACTGTTGATTGTACAGCTTTGGTTGGTGTTGAATTATTAGTCAGGCTTCCCAAAAGTGGCAGGAGGCACCGTTGCACCAAAAAATTTGAACGATAAAGTTTTGCCATATCTTGAATTCAAATTTAGAGTTCTGAACCTCCACCGAATTAATTCAAAACATGTTTTTCTTTTTGATGTCGTTTTACAACATCAGAAAAACTAGGGGGAGAGGGGGGAGAAAAAGTCCTGCGAAAGGCTAGCCTGTAAGATCAAAATTTTATGGGATGGATACCCAAACAAAAAAGAATTTTGCCAGTCCATCATTGTGAATAATATACAAGGAGAGGAAGAGAAACAAATGAGGGAACCCTGACTCAGTCAATTTCTCCTTCCTTTACATCCTTCACTGGGCACAGCCCACTATCAGGTTGACATTCTTCTTCCTCGTCATCGTCCATTTTCATGTATAGTCCAAGTCGTTCCAATGGGTTACTCATTCCCTGGAAGTTAAAACTGCCCATAATGTCTTCAGAATGATCGGGGCTCGTCTCATCCACTGAGCTAGGTAATAGATCAGCAGAGGGAGCCGACCTGAGCATCTCTAGGTCTTCCAAAAATCGGCAATTTTCATTTATTTCAACAGTCTTTTCCATCTGAACAAAACCCATAAGAATCTTGTGTTAAGAAAACCGGGAGCAAAAAAGTGAAGAAACACTGGTTGGGTTGTTTATGAGCTAAGAATGAATTAGCTATAAATATGACTAGTATTACCTTCTGTAAAGCCTGACGCGCAGCTTCTCTCTCGAGTTCCCTCTTTTGTTTGGCTTCAGCTGCAGCCTCCGCTGCAGATTCAATTTCGGCCTGCCTCCGAGCATCTTCTGCAGCCTTAGCTTCAGCTAGTAGACGAGCCTTTTCTGCAATTAAAAGGAATATAAAATTGTCATGATTTCTTGCCGATGAATTTCCAACAACGGTGACGAATACCACTTAACCATTTACAACAACAGTACAATGTTAAGAAAAAAAATACAGCCAAAAAAGCATACCTTCTTTCTTCAGCCTTTCAAGTTCCTCCTTCTCCCGTCGAAATTTCTCAGGATCTATCTTCTCTCCCTGACCACAGCATAACAAGTTGAACTCGATCACATGCCAACTAGAATAAACTCAGGAGAAATAGAACATATTACCGGTTTGGCAACCAACCTGGCCAAGTGTCTTCTCTCGAGCTTTGAGAATAGTATCAGCAAAACGACTCCTCAATAGGGCAGCTCGATAGAGCTTATCTGGGGAGACTTGCCTCTCAGACAGAGCACTCTCCCCTAAAAATGTAATAGCAGAGAAAGTGAGATGATAGAATCTGAAAGATTTTATACCCACCAGTAGATAATTTCTTCAGCAACATTCATGCTTACCATCTTGAGAGTTGTTTGCCTCAACAAGAGCTGGGTTACGATGGGAATTCTGCTCAAGCTGGTCCAACCCACTTATAGACGCTGTAACAGTCATGGGAATAACGATATTTAATATCATACTTTTCCTTTTTGATATTTCACATTATCATGCATGTATTAACCTGCAATAAGAAGCAGGCTTTGACAATAGCTTCCGTTAGATTACACATAAAGGTAATAAAAAGGAAACTCACGACTTCCATCATGAGGATCATTAAGATCTGTTTGCTTTTGGTGTAAAGCCTCTCCTGAAACTACTTTTTCCTGTTCCAGAGAAATAATAATAATCAGTTGAGTAATTTTGCTACACGAATGTGAGGAAAGGATTTTATCACGGTCCCACCACAAGAAAGTAATCCAAAATAACTCTCCCATGTGGTCCATTTCGTTCCAATCGTGGGGGATGAATCAAACGAATTCATCGACCTATGAAGATATAATAAATCATACCGATTCTTTGGTTACTGGAGATGAAGCTTTAACGCCTTCTGATTCACTGCCAGAAGAACTGGCAGAGTCTGAATCTGTGAAAAAAAGTACAATAATTGAAAAGTGTACTTGAGCAATTGATATGAAGAAATGAAATAGTGATGTAGTTGGTACCATGCATGACCAGTATCTAAACAGGTATGCTTATAGTTGACATGGAAGATAGCGAAAGTAGCCATCTAGCTACCAGCATTAGATTAAAGGTGGCAATCTGGACTTGTTCAGATCGTTCTAGCCTGTTAGAACCTGGTTGCTAATAGAAGTTGTGCAGGAAAAATAAACATTATTGCTTCAGAGAGAATGGAAGCACACATGCTATGTATGATTCTGCTAGGACATATGAACAAGAATTATTTCCCTATCATGCAAAATGTAAAGCCCAAAGCTTCCAGTCCAGCAGTGACTGAATATTTTTTGAGGTTCCGATTATGCGAGTTGTGCAAATACTATATTAACATGTAAAATACAAATGAGAGATTTTGAGTAGATGAAGAAGGCAGTCAAGTGTTTGAAATTGGATGAAAAAATTCGAAATAAGAGCATTACAAACATCATACTAAGTTGATAATTGGTGTATGACAATCAAAGAAACAAATGAGAGACATTGAATAAGCCAAGAGTGCATTCAAATGTGCATAAAGTTAGAAATGCGAATAATTTGATCTGATTGCAATGATTTTTGAGCCTACGGCTTCAGAATGTCGAGAAAGAAGGACAGACATGGCTGTTACTTAATAGATCATATGAACCTAAACTAGTCAAACTAATTTATTTATCCAGTCACTATTCCCTTGACTATGGACCCCAAATAAATAACAGCAGCCACATAAAGATCTCTGTTTCTCTTTCCACCTGTGGTCTAGTTCTAAAGGACATTGAGACTTAAATCAGCAGAGGCCATAAAATTAAATGAAAAGCTCATATTCTGCATGTTGTTTAGTTATTAACTAACGCAACACTCTCCAAACTCACATACTTATGCAATACTCTCCAACCTCTAGCATAGTCCTAATTATCTTGTTAGTTTGCAGGGATACCCAACCCATGGTCAACTAACTTCTACGCTGGAACAAGAACAGGACAAAATCTTGTTGATAGACTAATAGCATAAAGGAGAAAATGAAGAAGAAAAAGAATGCAAGAGTAACACAAACCGCTAGAAGAAGAACCCGAATCACTACTGGAGCTACTAGAGCTACTGCATTTACTATTTCTGTGGGCAGTATCTTTTTTAATCTCTATTGAAGGGTAAGTAGAGACAGGCGGATCATTTCCGCCAATGTCGATTTCCTCTTCCACCTGGTCATTAACTGTGAACAAGAAAGTCATCAAAATTCAAGCAAAATGCACATCAGTCCCCAAATTCATCAAAGTATCATATCAGAAAACAAAAACTACCTTTACATGGTTGGGTGGATAACAAATTGCTAAGCCCTGAATCATTCAAAATCTGTGCAGATAAACCAATTATGTTATGTGACAAAGTATGTGATATAGAGTACAATACTGAAGGGAGGGTGAAGACAGTACCTCCATTTCACAACGCTCGGCATTTTCAGGTTTCCTTTGCTTCTCCCTCAAATGATCATCTACAAGCTTTCGCAATGCCACCAAAGTTTCATAACCGAAAACATCCATATCAATCTCGAGTTCCTCTTCACTATTTTCATTTTCACGGAAACTATGTTTTTTAAGGAAATCAATTATGTGATCTGGAATCTCCAGCATTGATTCTAAATCTCTGCTTAGATTATGTTTTTCTTCAACTGATACGGTCCGCTTCGCAGGAAGTGTCCTAACCTCATGGTCAATCGACGATGGTTTTCTCTTTTTTGCAAATGGCATGGGTTTACACTCTTCTTCTTTTTGGGGAACATTAGATTTTGCACACACAGGCCCAGAACCAGTTGTTGAAAGTTTCTTCTCAATAGGTTTCCATCTCACTTCAAAATACTTGCTCAGTGTATCAGCCATAGTATGAACATCATTTCCACGCGGATTGTAAGTCTTTGCATTAGAAAAAGTAAGTCGTACATCAGCCACAAAATCTAGCGGGCTCAAGTATGCACCGGTATCGATTTTCCTCTGCACTGTGCCCAAGTCCATTGGTTGCTTGATGACGGTGAAATAATCAGGAATGTTCAATTTGACAAAATCAACGGGTTCCTTGAATACCCAGCTAAACTGATGTGTCATAACACGTTTTAGCAGTGTGTCACATTGTTTCATCAAAATCGCATGTGAGGTGCTGCTAGGAGGAGCAACTGGTTTTGCAGATTCAAACCTTCCTGCATTACCTCGTTTCTTAATAATGTCATCGATATGAGCTGGAGGGCCTCGTTTCTTCCCCTGCCCTGCCACTAATCCTACTGACTTCTGTGTATTCTCTACAGAAAGCCTCTTCTGTCCCTCATCAGAGTTTCGTATATTGCGAGAAGAAGACAAAGCAAGACTAATCACAGGCTTAACATCAATTTTCTTTTGAAGATTCCTAACCTGCTCAAGCTCCATTTTAAGTCTTAATTTTAACTCCTTCCTCTCCATTCTCGGCATCTTAGATAGTGACAACACTTGAATGGGTACACCAAAAACATCGCTATTACCAGCATTACTCAAACTACTAATACATTTCTTTCTAGGAGGAGCACATGAAACCTCTGAAGCAGTCATTTCAGTATCGAATCCACCTGATCTACCAAGCCCTTCGGATTCGCACATGGTTTCAATAGGTTGATGACAAGATTCTCGGTATAAATCAGATGATGAATAACGTCTAGACATCTTTTCTGGCTTACCCATTGTATGCAGCAATACTTTCTGTGAGTATTTCTTTGTGTCTTTTTGTCCAGTATACTCTAGTAGAACAGACCCCATATGTTTATATCCAAATATCTGCACATTTTAACTGCAGACATAAGATTTCCCCACCTTACATCATAGATCCAACTCAAATTAAGGGTTCAAAATTCCATTTTAACAAGAAAATCAAAAATTAAAATTCAAAAACCAAGATTTATCACCAAATCAATGTCTGAAAACTCAAACTTGGTAATGAAACTAAAGATTATTTTAATTCTACTTCACTCTCAAAGTATGGATTCAACTCAAATTAAGGGTTCTTACTTTCTTGATATACTAGATTAGTTCAGATTCCAAATTTAACAATATCAAAATGAAAACCTAAGTTTTTAATACCGAATCAATGCCGAAAAAACACAAACTTGTCAATGAAACTAAAAGATATATAAATTAATCCAAGTTCTACTTCACACCCCCAATGCGAACAGATTTCCCACTTAAAACCCTTGATTTAAAATCATCGCACTTATGATTAGAATCCGAATTCAAACCAAACCTTCTCTTCTCTTTTTAAAACAAGTAAATTTGAACAAAATCCGAAACCCGAACTAGACATCATCAATCTCAAATCACAAAAAGAAAAAAAAAAACAGATTCTATTCGAATCGATTAACAACCACATCATAATTCACATATAACTGAAACCAAAACCACCAATTTCAACCAAATCTCAAACAAAAAATGAAAAACAAACTCTACTCACAGAAAGAAAAAAAAAACGAAAAACCTAAAATCATATCCAATCAAACCTGGATTTTCAACCGCGTCTGAAAGTAAAACCCTACAATGAACTTAAAACCACCGTAAAAGACAAGAGCGAAAGAAAAAGAGAAGTAAAGGGAGAGATAGAGACTGCTCTCTCGAGAGAGAGATTTTACTTCTTCGACATTTCTCTCTCTCTGTCTTTCTCTCTCTAGTTATAAAGATCACCCTTACGGCTATTTAAGAAATCTCAACCGCTGGATGTTATAATTATTTACTAATTTATTATTTTTAACGACAATCTAACGGGTGAGAGAGTTTGATTAGTTTAGTTTTTAGTTATTTTTGGATTGGTTCTTATTATCTACCGTTAGATTGGAGCGATAGGAAGGTGGGATCTATCTAATGGTAGTAAGATTTGAGAACACGTCATAGGAAATCTAGTCAAGTATGACGTTTATTACGCTGATGGTAGCGTAGTTAATTTCGGCCAGTACGGTCGTCGGTTTTATTAGTAGTAGGACTCACCCGATACGAAACAACCTATACCGGTGGAGTGACTTTTACCCAAAAATATTGACCAATACGAGTTGAACGAAATAGCCGATATAGACACGGTTTTCAATTAAAAAAAATCCAAAAAAGAAAAATTCCTTATCATTGTTCTAGGGTTTTCAATTGTTACTCATGTTTTTTATAGGTATAAAATATATGGACCGATATTTGTCGATATTTGCCGATATTTGGAACCGAAATATCCCCGATATAAAGGTGTACCAGTGTATCGCTCTCGACCGGTACAAACCGAAATCCAATATTGACTACATTGGCTGACGGTATGTTTTCACACAAGGTCTTTTGACTTTTCTTTGGGTTTTTTAACTCATTTATCTGTCACATGATATATTTATATGTTTATATCCAGCACCCCTGCATACTCTATTTAACATCGGAAATGTAACACAGGTGTATTGAGATTGGTTATTTTTCAATTATCCTTCTTAACCGATGACCTATTGTGCTGAAAGTTCAATACATGCAAACTGTCTCCTGTTAGATAGGATACTAATAGGACTAAGTGGTTGAATTGATTAGGGAACTAATTAATCTAAGAACAGAATAAAAAGGTTAATTAATCAAAGACCTAAAAATATAATATAGGTGGTTGAACATTTTTAAAGCATAGTGACTATTTAATATTTTTCCAATCCAAACAGAAAGTCAATAACCCCATAAATTGTCCACAAAAATATAAAACCCCAATGCATAACCTACAAATCCAAAACTCTCGGTCAATAACATAAGTGTTCCAAAATTAAAATGCATAATATAAATCAGTTTTATAGTTAATAACCACTGTAAAATTAACCACTGCAAATCAGTTTCATAGTTAATAACCCTAAGAACCTTATCAAATATCATCTTTTTCATCATCAACACTATTGCTCCTCTTCCTCTTCCTAGATGACTCAACGACAGTTAACACCCGCTGCTCAATCCCATCATCCAGTTTCTCATAACAATCTGTATTCTCTGGTGTCTGCTCACTGTCTAAACGAAGCTTGTACTCACTCAAAGGCATTGTATTACAGAGATAGTATTCTAGAAGTAGACAAATAAACCCTAGGTTATCTAACACAGCTTGATCCCAGAATATGAAAAATCCATCGTTGGTTGTTAAAAATTCAGGCAATCAGGGGTCAATACCAAACCAATATAGGCTGGGCTTTGATTGTTCATCAATTCCTAGCCTTTCTCTCAACATATTTTCAAATTCTTTTAAGCCAGCTTCTTTTTTATCCATATGAAAGAAACATAACGTTAACTTACTTGAATTAACATGTACATTTATATTTCTGTATGGAATCTGCACGTAATCACTGTAACCGAATTGACAACAAAAGACAAAATACATCAGTGTATTCAAACCCTAATTACTCAAAAAATTTAACTTAAAAACCAAATAAAAAAACTCAGAGATAGATCCCAAAGGCTCAAGAGATATTTCAAAGACTAAAAACCCTAAGCAAAACATATCCACACAGATAAAATGCTGACTTGTATTAGATGAAAAGAAATAAGTCAACATCACTTAGAGAATTCCCAATCCATTACTCACTTAAGTGAACGCAAAAGACAAATGCATAACAGATTTACACCACATTTCTTGCAACCATAAAGAAACTCAACTTGTAGAACAATGAAAAACTACATTCTAAGATCATACTGGGAAAATCAATTAAATACATTAAGTAAATTACAATTGACTGTAATTGACTATTTAAAACAAACTTTTCTTAAAAAACTTATTCAGGATAACACTGGAAACTCGATTCTTATCACCAAAATCAAAAAGAGTAAATTGTATGATATTAGTTTTATAAACAATCTTAGCTTCATGCCTAGACAAAATCAATAAAATATTAGTTTCTCTAAGGTAATTAAATCATGGTATTCAAACCCTATTCAATCCTTATGTATAAATATGAATTACACTTTTTTGTGTTTGTATATTGTCAGGATTACATCTTTGCTTCTGGCCAAGTTCTTACTTAAAATTTAGAAACAATATTAGAAAGAAATAACTAAGAAGAAATAATCCCAAAAAGTTTTCACTCCTGATTTTTCCATTGATCAATTAAAGCAAACAGTTTAAAATATAGAAAACCACATTGGTTTCGAAAATCTTACCTTGAATCTATCTTCTTTTTCCTCTTGTTGTTCTTCATCTTCTTTGTTAATTTTTGTTCTGAGATACAAAGAGTCAAAGAAGAAGAAACCAAATTGAAAATAAAAAAGAAAAATCAGTCTCGAATAATGGATAAAATACTATATGTTTGACGTTTTGTTTTTCTGCGATTTGGTCTACGTTTTGAACCATGTGTCAGAATCTTATGTAGCTGATATCCAGCTGTTGAAATTGATATACGTGAACTGCGGTAGATTTTAGTTTTACTTTTGTTATTATTGGTAATTTTTATACCATAAATTATAAACTTGATTACCATCCTGAACCCGTTTAATTAACCTGATTATTTAATAAAATCGTAGATAATGCTACGTGGCATCATACTAGCGTTTTTTTATAACAATCCAATATAGTGGATGTAAAATCCTATCAAACAGCTAAACATGAGCCAATATTTAATAATCAGAGAATTAAATATGTGCTCAACCTTTTATTATTAATTTGATATTTTTTGTGGTTATCCGATATTAGGCCTGTTAAATCAATTTGTTATGGATTTTTTATATGATTTGGAAATTTAGTTCGTCCACCTTTTATCGTTTAACGGGGCAATAAAAGTCTAGGATCAAGCTTAAAGAAAACCATAATATGCTCTTATTAAAGCAAATTCGACTTTTCAATCTTCTAATTACTTATTGGAAAAACTTTATAATAATTGAAGGCTAATCAATTAGAAATAAATTATATTGGTTAGTCATTGGTATGTATACTAGTTATTGATTTATAGAATTACTATTCGTTTAAATTGTTTTCATAATCAATTTGTATACACATACATAAATATCCAGTGAAGAACTAATACCGTTTTGTTTATTTGTCCGAGAATTAAAACTGGACACTAAAAAAATCAATGACTTTGTACCTCTCAAAATTTCAATATAGGTAGAGAATATTTATAGACCATAAATCCAAAAATATCATCGATAACATATACTTGTAGTGAAAATAGTACACTTTTAACAGGTGTTGTTGTAGGAATCTAATTCTATACACAAATAAATACGTTTAAATAGAAAAAATACGTAACAAATACGTATTTAAAAAAGAATAGTGATCCCATATTCCCATATACATTTGGTAGCTATGTGAAATTTTATAAAACCAAGGATATCTCAGTTATTTGGAAAAATATCATCTTATTTATTCCTATCTCTTTTCCCTCTTTCTCCTGTCATTTCCCAAAATTTACAAACAAATTTAACCTAAAAATGCAAAACCATTGTATACATACACACAGAGTGAGCTCATTTATTTTTTGCTAGAAATAAAATGTTGTTTTTAATCTCTTCATTTACATCATCTTTCTCATCTCCTTTGTTCTCTTATCAAATTTGCCCTAACCCTAACATTTTTATCACACACAAAATCATAGTTTCTTTTTTCTTTTCAAATTCGCCATAAAACTACAGTGAATTAGGCTTTATACGAAAATAATTTTAACTTATTCGTCATTAATTCATCATTTCTATAATCTCCAATTCTATACTATCCGTGGAAATTTCTTTAGAATCTATACTTAAAATTGAAGTCCCTGTTTCAGTAATTGAGTTCATTTTACTATTGTTTTCACACTAAAAATTATTATGTTGTTAGAGTTCGAATGTCTTTGCTCTACTACTTATTTCTCAGGTATGTTAAAGTTTGTCATTATTCATTTTTTCAATTTGTCAATTTTTTTTAAAATAATATATTAATAAAGGAATTTGAAAATTAGGTATAAGGTTTGAAATTTTGTACTTAGGACTAAAGTTAGGAAAAGAATATTTTTCAAAAAAATTCAAATATTACAGCGCAAATGACATTAACTGTTAGTTGTTAGAAAAAATTCTTGATATAAACTATGTCTTTGAATCTGTTATTTTGTTACATGTAATTTTTTGTAATTATTTTTTTCATCGCTATAATATAACTCATTCAATTGTGGGAAAAGTTATAAGATATATATCCAAAGTCTCAAGGTAACACGGTATAATCACATTGCATGTAAATTAGTATTTATGATTTTGCTTTGCATTTTTCTAGCTAAAAGCAATACTTCTGAATTGAAAACAAACATGTACGTGCTACTTAGTTGATTTTACGTAAATAATGCCCAAGTTTTACAGTTATCCTTTTGATGTACACAATCCTCAATAAGTTCAATTATTGTTTATCAAGAGATATATGAATAGAAGATCCACTGTATTACAATTGTGTTGGCATAGTTGATCAGTAATAATGCACAAATTAAGTTAGTATGGTATTTAAATTCTTAATGGATGAAATATGTAATATATACGTTGAAAAATACTCATTCCCAATTCTTAATTTAGTACCACAGTTATTTTATATAAGACATAAGGAATATATATTATATAAAATTTCAAAATTAATGAAATAATTCTTCTGGACTTTTAATGACACATCTATTCTAATTTGTCTCCTCCACTCTTCTAATCAATTTGATAGTCAACTGTAAGAGTAGTCTTTATATTCAGATATGTCATTATGCGTTGGAGTTTTGATATTCTCATTGTAGTTGATAAGATAGCTCATTATTTCTTCATTTTCATTCGTTTTGATTAATGAAGCCATTTTGTCATTGCTTTCAGTGGCTTTAGAATAATTTTCTATTGGATTTTTCACCAAGTCAGACTTCATAGGTGTTTGAATTTATTGTCGGGGTTCAATTGTAATTCCTTGCTCATTCTGTGTTTCTCTTTTTGCCTTCTTTATGATGTATGTTTACTTCAAATCATTGTCATAGTTATATACAAATATATATATATATAATAGATATTGATAGTTAAACTTTTAAAATTGAATGATGTTTCGTTCAGTATTGAAAGGGTCATAGACAAATATAAATTATCCAACGCTTGTTTGTTTATCTAGGGATTCAATTTGTCTGCATCTAAATACATAAATGTATCTCCATTCAAAATATCCAATGCTTTTTTGTTTATCTCATTAACATCGTCATTACATGCTTATAGGATTATTCTCTCAGTTAGCTGTTCTGGTGATACCTGATCATATGTTTCTAAACAGGGATAAAGTTTGGATATGTGTTCTTTTACGTCTCTGCATCTGTGCACCGAATGAGGTAGTTGAATTTTTTCTTCTGGTTTTGTCCCGACCTATCACATTTATATAAAATGAGTAAAATATCTATTTTAAAGTTGAATTCTATTTTATTTTTATAAATGCGGTATCAGAAAATATTACCCCTAGTAAGGTTTCTGCGAACCTGATGTTTTATGGATCAGGTAAATCAAGGCGCATATTCCTTATAAGCGTCACAACTGTTATATTATTCAAGATTATAGATTTTCTGATGCATGCACCTACGATGTCATCACGACCGTCGTTCGGTATAACTGGTAAGGTTTGTCTGAAGTCTCCTCCCAAAACAACTGTAATACCTCCCAAAGGAAATAATTTGTTTTCGTGTACATCCTGTAGTAATTTATTAACCGACTCCACACAAAATTTATGGTGCGTTGGTACTTCATCGCATATAATCAGCTTTGTTTCTTTATGGAGTTTGGCTTCTAAACTTTGTTTAGGAATTAAACATACGCTGTCTTCATTGGTTTCTATCGGAATCTTAAATGTCGAGTATGCAGTTCTACCCCCTACCAAAATCAATGAAGCAATACCCGATGATGCAACAATGAGCATTACATCTCTGTTGAATCGACAAATTGCAGTTATTATATTGTATACAAATGTTTTCTATGTTCCTTCACTGTCGTTTAGAAAAAAGGTACGACCATCCCTTTATTGCATAGACTCTGTTATTTTATTGTACACTGACAATTGTTCCCGGATTTAAGCTTGTAATATTTCTTCTAAGTTCTGGTTCTTTATTGCAAATTGAAGTTGTCTATGCTCGCATATAAATCTGTTGCCAACGATTTTACCCCAATTTTCTTTTGGTTTCGGCATTGTAAAAAAATGTTTTAGCTTTTTGTCGGATTCACGTAGTAATTTATCCAACAGGTATAATCCATAATCCAAAGTCTGTTCATTTGTTGGATTTCGAATGTTAAACAATGTTTTCAGTTTATGAGGAAGATCGTCGCATATATTCAAACCAAACTTTTCCCACAAAATTTCTGGTTTAGTTGGTTACAATCAGTTAAATGATTTTGAAGAGTTTTCTTAGTTGGCTACCTGTTTGGATATCTACGACTTCTTTAAGGAACTCTAGGGATTTTCTATCATTTTCTAGTAGTCCAAGTTCTATGCACGCTTTTTTGAGTGTAGGAAGCAATTCATTGTTTTTATATGGTCGAATGAATTTGCACCTCCAACAATAGTCAACAACAATCTCAAGTATTATAATTCTCCATCGTTAGGAGAAACAAAGTACATTCTAGCAATTGCAAAACCCTATTTTTTGATGTGTCACTTTTTATCAAATAAGACAAAGTATTGTGGAAACTCTTGGTACGTATAAGAAAGTGTTGTAGGATTTTCAGCATATCGAAGTAAGCTATCAATGTCGTTTTATAATTCTCAGCCTTTTCTGTAACCCCTTCCATTGACCCTATTGATTTATAAATAATTATTTGTTTTCTTGGAAAATGAATCGTCAATCTTACTATGTTTGGTTCTTCTTTATGCATTGAATAACCAAATAAACGCCATGTAACTTCAGGCGATCCAACACACCTTGCATCTATATATATTTCATCTATTGATCCAACACCAACTGTCATTTTATCATATCCTTTTTAGATATATTTGTTTATGTATTTTACTACCCTTATTTCAGCACATATCTCAACGTTTATATGACAATTAAACATTTTTGATAATTGTGGATCGTAACGTACACCATTTGCAGTATATGTTTTACGTCCACCACGAACAACAAATTATCTTCCATATTACTGTGATGATAGACCGGATACCCACCAGAATATTAACATATTACATTGTTGTATTTTTTGAGGTATTCTTTAGTACATCTTCCTTTTTTTCATACAGGGGGACTCTGGATTTCTATCACCACATGGACTATGCACCATACACTTCTTTACTGTGTCAAAGAGGACTTGAATATTTTTTCTCATCAGGAAATTCAGTTGAAAAAAATTTGTCGACCTGCTCAACTGTATGTATTTTCTCTGATTTCTCCAAGAATATTGACAAATGCATATGCGGTAATCCACGTTTCTGAAATACAATGGTTTACACATGACCCACAACTTTCACAAATATATTCTTTTTTGTTATCTCAATCAAGACGAGCAATTAAATAGGGACAATTAGAGGCGTATTGATGTGCTAGAAGCTTGTCTTGGATTTCTAGCCAATTCAGATTGGCAGTCATTGTGAGAAAAATATATGGATGATAGTTAAAACATGTAATTATCGTTGAATCTTGGTAGATCTCATACATGTGTCTTGGACTTCCAATATGTGATGATGGTAAAATGCATGGTGTACCTCCTTCATCAGGCGTTAATCTAGAATCCTTCATTTTTATTACAAAAGCATATTGATCTACATGTAACTTTTTCTAGTTAAATCTCATAAAATACAAACGGTTTTGTTCATTCGAAGCCCATGGATCTACTAAGAATTATTGGAATAGTTTTCCTCCTTTCGGTATTATTAAATATTCAGATTTACGTTGAAGAAGACGGTAACTATAGAATTGCATCTGAGATAGACTTTTTTTGGTAAAAAAATTTCCATCCCATTGTGCAAAGTTCAGTGCTCCAACCTAGCTCTTAGTAAGGGAATAATAAAATATAATACAGAGGTAGATATGCAAGATGACATTCATTAATTCTTGTAAATTTGTTTCTTGCTTTTAGATACAAAAGAATATCGCTAGGTGTTGTTATATTGCTGGGATTTTCATGTACGATTACCGATACTTTTTCTACAGTTGGCAGATTATAACGTCTCTAATCAGACTTCTCATTAAAAAGTAGAGAGACTTGCACAGTTTTCTGAGATGACGCTTCTTTATCTTTTAAGATATTGTGTGCATGATGATACTTTGTAATGAGAATGTTATGATGATACTTTTAGATCTGGATTTCTTTTTTCCCATATGGCCAATGCATGAGATGGATCATATTCTTCATATAAAAACAGAGTTTTTTTTCGAACGCTCTCATTCACCGGAGCTTGTGATTCACCGGAGCTTCTGGTTGATTCTGGCCCCACCGGGCATTTTAAGGGAAATTAATTTGACATGGCCTAATAAAAAACGTGGAAAAAATTTTCTACCCCCACGAGATATTTTTTTTATGGAGAACGGATTTTTTGTTGCCTAAAGCAATTATCTCCAAAAAAATCTCTCATTGTTACCAAAAATACAATAAACAAAATTGCATGTTATTCTTCATGATTTCATCATAAAATCAAGAAACTAAATCAATCATTAATCAATCACAAAATAAATAAATAAAATATAAAAAAATATCCAATATCCGGTTACACTTCTTAAAATCAATATTTTCCTAATTACAATTTCATTCTATCAATTAAATCTACCGAATAAACTATTCCTATCAATTACACTTCCGATGAGAACTAAAAAAATTAAAATTGATCCATTTATTGTGGGTACTAACCTTTGAATCGGACAATGTCTCTCTTTTGTGAATAATTGTTTAATGATCCTGTCTAAAAGTCAAAAATTACAAAATTATTAGCATTTGAAATAAAAAATTGAAGCAAGAATTGAAATCTAAAGCGAGTTTGAATGGTACGAGCTAATATGAAAAAGAGCATAAAAAAATTAAGCAATAAAAAAATATTAAACTTGATTTTCATATTATTTTTCTTAATTTTATTTATTCTATAAATAAAAATAAATACAATAAAGAAGATTTGTATTTTTGTTATGTCTTGATACATTCAATATTTTATATACAAAATTTTGGGCAAAAATATTATAACCCGTAAATATGGCTATTCAAAAATATAACGACTATTTTTTATTGATTTTATTTCTGTATTTATTTTTGTATTGTTCGTTCCATAACAAAACATAAAACATGAATTTTAATTAGTCGTATCTTTTCGAATAAGGCAACAATAAAAAATAACTAACTAAAAATAATGAAATTCTAGATATCGATTATTATTATTTATAAAAACAGTTTTTTAGTGTTTGTAGTGTTGGTATATATATATATATATATATATTGTCCGAGCAAAAGCCAAACCCATTGATTCACGGTCGCCTCTCTCTTTTGATGGCGGCATGATGTTTATTGTTTTTTTAGGGCTTTGTTCTTTGAATGCTTACATTGTCTTGATATTTTTCTGATTTGTGTTTGTCGTTTGTATTATAGGTATCTTCAAAAGTAAACACAATTGGTCGTTGGCGCTGCTTTTTTCTTTTGAAAACAATTCAGAATGATACTTTATCTCTCTTTGAAGTCTTCGTCCATATCGAAAAATTGGTAGGATTTTATTCTTTGATAAAAAATTATCAATTATCTCGATAATGATTTTTATGTTTTGATAATCAATAGTTTTTATTTATGCAGGTCTTATTGATGGATAGGCGAGGTTTGAATCTCTTATCGATATAGAATTGTTTACATTAACAATTATATATCTCATGCGTTTTTTTTTGTTGTTGATTCTGTTTTGTAGATCCAAAAGATTCTGTTTCTTTGCTGGCATTCTGTTCACACATCTTTTTGTTTTGATGCATGGCACGTTTCTTTTGCTTCAAGGATTTTATTGTTTTTCTTCTGTTTCTTGCGGTTTAGGATTTTATTGACTAATCTATTTTTTGTTATTTATTTTGCATGTACCACTAAAACTGTAATCAGTTGGCAACAATAGTTGCACAGTGGGATTTCATGAATATTGGTGTGTTTTTTTGGTAGAGGTGATGAAATTAATCTTGATATATTTGTTTTTTACGAGTTTTCTTTGATTTTAACCATCCTATTTTACCGTTTGTTGTGGGTCGGTGTAGATCTAAAAAATCAGAAAATTATAGCATGGCTTTGGATGAATCCGCGATATTTGCTCTTCCTTTCGAACGATGACTTGGGTAAATATTAGATTTCAACAGTTTTGTTAATGCCCTTATACTATGAAACTTCTTTGGCTTTGATGTTGTTTTATGATTTTGAGCGCATGCTTGCTCTTTATCCGTTATCTTTTTTTTTAATCGTTTTTACAATTTTTCCTATTGATTGGAGGTTCAACGCCAGAAGGAAGGTATCAATGTGTTGATGCACAACTAACGTGTCTTACCGGGACAAGTGAGGTTGAGGTGCTTGATTTCAATTAGATTATCCCTTGGTGTATGTTCTTTTTTCATTGGAATTGCAGACATAAACAAATCAGTTTGAGAGACTATGATGGGTTTTTGACCACGGAAAGATCTTCGTCTTAGCTTCCAGGATGACTTGCATGGTTTATGGTTTTTGTACGAAAACACACCATGATCTCTTCTCCTTCCTTCAGTTTTTCCTTGGGTTGTAAAGGTCCCATGTTAAGTGTTATCTTGATTAAAAGTAAGCTATCATCGGTGAGTTTTTCTATAACGGCTCAAGCCAAGTTGTTCACAAAACAGCAGCGAATATGATTCTTAGCAAACAAAAGAAATAGTTTAATACGTGACTTTTGAAAGTTAATAGTGTTTATTTTCTGTTTATGTTTAAGTACCATGGTGTGGTATTTTGTTTTTGTTCAAAAGTCGAAGTCACTAATTATCGACGGTTATTGTGCAGGGTCGGGAAACAATTGGAGGAGCACATTTGCAGAATCAGATTCGCACATATGACTATAAACTTACATTGAGTTTGAAATCGAGAGATGCACATAGAGCCAAATACATTTCAGTGATTTTTAATGTGTAATGAATGTGATGTTGGATGAATTGAAAGTTCAAGATCTAGATGATTTCATGTTTTAGTTTAGTAGTTCTCAACTTCTCATCGAAAATTCAATGAAGATGATACTTTTCTGTTTATTACATTATATAGCCTTTGTATTATAAAGATTGACTTATTGCAAAATTATGGGGAACTAAAATTCATGATTGGTTGTCTTATCTGGAAAATTGCAGGCAATTGATTATGATCTCTAGCTACATTGGACTTGCTCTGGCTATGTGTACGGTTTGGATTCTACAATGCTTCCAATTGGTTATGTTCTCTATAGCTACAAATAAGTTTAAGTCCAAAAACATTGATCTGTTCTACGGTAAGGATCTTTTTCACAGCTAGATATTCTAATGCCTGCACATTAGAAAGGTAAGCTAAGAAATTACAGGCACATGTAACTCAAGGACATCGGTAATAGACTTCAGGCAAGGTCCCCACAAGAATTCATCAGACATGGACATTTATATTTGATTCAGCCTTCAATTTCCGGTGTCTAGGAGCATCCACAAGGACGCGAGTAAACCACGGACCAAAGATCAAATATCCTTTTTGGTCCGTAAAATGGTAGATTAGTGGCGCGAGCCTATTTGGGTTTTAATCCGAAATTTACATTGTTCAAGACTAGAAATAGGAAAAAAATCGGACTAAACAGGGCTTATTCGGGCGAAGTCGTAATGTAACGCCTAGGCTTAAGCGGAGTCGTAGTGTACCGTTCCATTCCATGTGTTATCCTAAGACAACGCTTAGAAATACGGGCAGTATCCTAGGAATGCGCCTGATCAAGCGGTAGCCTAGAATTACGCCTGACGAAACGGTGCTTTAGGATCTCGCCCATCAACAGGCGCAACCCTAGAATGCCACTCAGATTGAGCGGTATCCTAGTTCACCGCCTACAGTGAAACGAAGCTCTAGGACTCCGCTCAGATATAGGCGAGGCGCTAGGATGCATCTGAAACCATTTATACTTTCTATGATTTTGTTTATGCATATTCATATCAAACTGTATGGTCACTCTAAATCATTGATTGGTATAATTGTTGTTCTCTTGTTTCGTAAATTTTAGAATGTACTTCAATCTTTGGTGATAAAAACTAATGTGATTTCAGTAAATAGTTAATTGCATATATCATTGTTTCATTTTGTATGTTAAATGCATACATACCTAATCAACCAGACATCTTTGAGGGAACAGTGACTTACTAGTCTCTGTTACCTACTTCAACTCCTATTACTTTCAATTGTGGCATGCTGTTTTATTTCTTATCTCTACCTTGATCTTTCATTTCATTTCACTCGTGAATTCTGCATATCTAATTCCTTAGCTCTGTGTGTGACCTGTTTTGCTTTTCATAGTCTTGATATTCAGTTCTCTTTAGCCTGCTCCATTTTTTGCTCTAGTTCTCGCAGCTCTGTTCCCCATTACATAGGTTCATATCTCGAATCTTCTGTTTGGGCTATTTTAGTTTTAGCCTTTCTTTTTATTTTGTTTATCTATTGGATTTCGGTTATTCATTGACTCTTAGTTCATAGTATCTTTCACATCAAGACATCGTTTTTTCTCTTTTCCTAATCTTCTTTTTTCCTTCCTAATAGTTGATTTATCTCTTGTCCTTCTCCACGTCTCTCTCTGCGGTGGGCTCTTTTATATTTTTTGTCAAGAACCGGAAAATTTACGCCTGCGGCGCGTTGCGCTGGGCAGGCCAGAACTCCCCGATGCGTGATTTTAAAGAGTGTGACCGGACCTTAAAGCCTAACTTCTCGCTGGAAAGTGCAGGTAAATTTTTGGTTTCCAAGCCTACCTTATAAGCATTATACTCGAAACGTAGTTCCCACATCATTCAAGCTACGTTTATACCGTTCCAGGCATATTTGCCTTATCAAACATGCTTTGCAAGAATGGTACTCAAACCGTAGTCTCCATATCGTTCCAACACACCCTTGTCCTACAAAGGGTGGAAGGCCATTAAAGCCCATGGTAAATGCCTTTGACTAGCATACCATTCCAACTTACCCTCATTATACCAAGGGTTGAAGGCTATACAAGCTAATGGGGATGCCTTTGGAAAGCATCACATAATTTATCTTTATTGTCCAGGCCTAACTCATGCCTTGGACCAACACCTAGGCTATTTCAAGCCTAAGCTTTCGCTTCATCAATTTTACTTCGACCATGCGCTGGAGCCTGCACTTATCTTGTTCTTGCCAAGAGTGCAACATCCAGGCACATGCCATTCCATGCCGCGACGGTTCCAAGGAAGTATGAACAATCCATCAAATGGAATTGCAACTACCTCATAAAGTGTGGCAACAACCATCTCTTGCTTAGCATTGCCGAGCCAGATGATATGAGTTACCATAATGTCGCAATCATCTCCCAAATTAGATGATATGAACGACAAGGTGCTGCACCTCAATGCATTGCATTGCGTCTACCTACGTACCCAACCCGTACCTTGATTGGATCAAGCATGATCGTAGTTCATCAAAGGGTTAATTCGAAAGGGACAAGCAACTTAAGCCTATTAAGGCAAAGCCAACTTCGATTCCAACTTCATCGCAAGGCCAAAGGCCAAACAAAGCCTAGACCGTGTAGGCCAAAGGGCTTTCGCAAGGTATGCACTAGCTTGTGCATAACTATCGCTATTTATTATGCAAATATGCATTATCAAGTACGTAACACGATCGAAAGATGCTTTCGCATAATTCAAGCTTCATCGGCTAAGCTACCAGCATATTGATGCTTATGCATCAAGTATGCTCAAATGTATAGGCTACTTCGCATATGTATATGTGCATTACTGCTCATGCACATTCCAACAAAGCTCCCTCCTTATATATGTTGTATTCGCATTTCTACAAACAAATATTAGAAAGGTAGGGGTCATCCATCGACTGCAAGGCTACAAATGAAGATTTCTTGCCAAATCCAAGCGAAGCATTCTCGGGTAAGCTACAGTTAAACACGCTGATGAGCATCAAGTATGCTCTATTGTATAGGGTACATCGCATTCATATGTGCATTACCGCTCATGCACATTCAAGCAAAGCTCCCTCCCTATATATGTTTTATTTGCATATCCACAAATAAATGTTTGAAAGGTAAGGGCCATCCATCGACTGCAAGGCCGAAAATGAAGATTCCTTGCCAAAGCCAAGCATTCTTGGATCGGTGATGCATTCTCGATAATACATCATGGCATAATAGTGCCTTAGCACTATGATGCATTTATCGAATATCTATATTGGCTCGGTGATGCATTCTCTATAATACATCACGGATAATAGTGGCTTAGCACTATGATGCATTTATCGAATATCGACATTGGCTCGGTGATGCATTGGGTCATGCATCACGGCATAATAGTGCCTTAGCACTATGATGCTCCCACTTACGCAACTTTGGCTCGGTGATGCATTGGGTCATGCATCACGGCATAATAGTTCCTTAGCACTATGATGCTCCAACTTATGCAACTTCGGCTCGGTGATGCATTGGGTCATGCATCACGGCATAATAGTGCATTAGCACTATGATGCTCCAACTTAAGCAACTTCGACTTAGTGATGCATTGGATCTTGCATCACGGCATAGTAGTGCCTTAGCACTACGATGCTATCACTTACGCAACTTCGGCTCGGTGATGTATTGGGTCATGCATCACGGCATAATAGTGCATTTGCACTATGATGCCTCCTCGGATACGCATCACGCGTAGTAGGGCCTTAACACTATAATTTGAGGTCAAGGCATCCACACCCTAATGTACATCTGGGTAAGCTTTAGACGCTTAGGATGAAGCTTAAACCCAGGCCATGATGCATCTTTGAGTAAGCTTCATGCAAAAATTACGGGTGTTACCTTCTTACCACCTTCAAAAAATTTCGTCCTCGAAATTTAACTCAAAACTATTGTGGACAAGCTTCATCGATTAAGGTTTCCTATGCATATGTCCCATTCCATGATGCACAAAAATCTCGCAAGGGTCCGATGTTTGTTACTGAGCACAAATTAGAACCTTCTGAATATGCGTCCCATCCCGCATCCCAGAATCCTAATAGAGCCCACAATTTGCCATAAACGTCAATTGAGATCTTCCGAACATACGTCCCATACCGCATGCTCGAGGATCAACAAAGGTTTTTATAACTTTAACGAGAAAACTCAAATTGGATCCCTAAACATGTGTCCCATACCACATGTTCAAGAATGCAAAAGAATTTACTCGACACGAGATCTTAAGTGGACGTCCCATACCATATACTTAAGAGTTCCCAAAATTCACATAGGTTGAAAAGGTTCATCGCAAGTTTATAAATAGTTTCTAGCGTAGTACTGTGAGGAAAAAACTCTAATGCCAGTGCAGTTGGATGCAAGCCATCGTCCCGGACGATCTTTTACTCGTAAGTCGGTGCTAGCCGACCTGACATCGCATACCGTGCCGCACGGGTGAGGGGTGATCAGTCCCAGTGCCAAGGGTAGTCGGATACCAGCCACCGTTTTAAACGGGTTTCCTGGCAAACTCACAACACACTCGAGCACGTCCAAATCTTAGCGGAGTAACTAGTGAGTTACAATTTCTTTTGTATAGGCACTTGGCCTTATTTATCCATTTTATTTTCACAGAACAGTTGGCCTACTCTTCCAACTTTTCCATTTCCTTTGAAGGAAAATTTTGTAGTCATAATACAAAATGCTCACCGACGAGTCCAAAACTCACAGTCTCTAGTGTTTTTCTCGGAACTTGCTCTGATACCATTTTTCACGGACCGGAAAATTTCTGCCTCCGGCGCGTTGTGCTGGGCAGGCCAGAACTCCCTGATGCGTGATTTTAAAGAGTGTGACCGGACCTTAAAGCCTAACTTCTCGCTGGAAAATGCAGGTAAATTTTTGCTTTCCAAGCCTACCTTGTAAGCATTATACTCGAAACGTAGTTCTCACATCATTCAAGCGACGTTTATACCGTTCCAGGCATATTTATCTTTTCAACATGCTTTGCAAGCATGGTACTCAAACCGTAGTCTCCATATCGTTCCAACACACCCTTGTCCTACAAAGGGTGCAAGGCCATTAAAGACCATGGTGAATGCCTTTGACTATCATACCGTTCCAACTTACCCTCATTATACCAAGGGTTGAATGCTATACAAGCTAATGGGAATGCCTTTGGAAAGCATCACATAATTTTGCTTTATTGTCCAGGCCTAACTCATTCCTTGGACCAACACCTAGGATATTTCAATCCTAATTTTTCGCTTCATCAATTTTACTTCGACCATGCGCTGGAGCCTGCACTTATCTTGTTCTTGCCAAGATTGCAACATCCAGGCACATGCCATTCCATGCCGCGACGGTTCCAAGGAAGTATGAACAATCCATTAAATGGAATTACAACTACCTCATAAAGTGTGGCAACAATCATCTCTTGCTTAGCATTGCCGAGACAGATGATATGAGTTACCATAATGTCGCAATCATCTTCCAAATTAGATGATATGAGCGACAAGGTGTTGCACCTCAATGCATTGCATAGCGACTGCCTACATACCCAACCCGTACCTTGATGGGATCAAGCATGAACGTAGTTCATCAAAGTGACAATTCGAAAGGGACAAGCAACTTAAGCCTATTAAGGCAAAGCCAACTTCGATTCAAACTTCATCGCAAGGCCAAAGGCCAAGCAAAGCCTAGTCCGTGTAGGCCAAAGGACTTTCGCAAGGTATGCACTAGCTTGTGCATAACTATCGCTATTTATTATGCAAATATGCATTATCAAGTACTAAACACGATCTAAATATGCTTTCACATAATTCAAGCTTCATCGGCTAAGCTACCAGCATATTAATGCTTATGCATCAAGTATGCTCCAATGTATAGGCTACTTCGCATATCTATATGTGCATTACCGCACATGCACATTCCAACAAAGCTCCCTCCCTATATATGTTGTTCTCGCATTTCTACAATCAAATATTAAAAAGGTAGGGGTCATCCATCGACTGCAAGGCCGCAAATGAAGATTTCTTGCCAAAGCCAAGCGAAACATTCTCGGGTAAGCTACAGTTAAACACGCTGATGAGCATCAAGTATGCTCCATCGTATATGATACATCGCATTCATATGTGCATTACCGCTCATGTACATTCAAGCAAAGCTCCCTCCCTATTTATGTTTATTTGCATTTCCACAAAGAAATATTTGAAAGGTAATGGCCATCCATCGACTGCAAGGCCGAAAATGAAGAATTCTTGCCAAGGCCAAGCATTCTTGGCTCGGTGGTGTATTCTCGATAATGCATCACGGCATAATGGTGCCTTAGCACTATGTTGCATTTATTGAATAGCGACATTGGCTCGGTGATGCATTGGGTCATGCATCACGGCATAATAGTGCCTTAGCACTATGATGCTCCCACTTACGCAACTTTGGCTCGGTGATGCATTGGGTTATGCATCACGGCATAATAGTTCCTTAGCACTATGATGCTCCAACTTATGCAACTTCGGCTCGGTGATGCATTGGGTCATGCATCACGGCATAATAGTGCATTAGCACTATGATGCTCCAACTTAAGCAACTTCGACTTAGTGATGCATTGGATCTTGCATCACGGCATAGTAGTGCCTTAGCACTACGATGCTCTCACTTACGCAACTTTGGCTCGGTGATGTATTGGGTCATGCATCACGGCATAATAGTGCATTTGCACTATGATGCCTCCTCGGATACGCATCACGCGTAGTAGGGCCTTAACACTATAATTTGAGGTCAAGGCATCCACACCCTAATGTACATCTGGGTAAGCTTTAGACGCTTAGGATGAAGCTTAAACCCAGGCCATGATGCATCTTTGAGTAAGCTTCATGCAAAAATTACGGGTGTTACCTTCTTACCACCTTCAAAAAATTTCGTCCTCGAAATTTAACTCAAAACTATTGTGGACAAGCTTCATCGATTAAGGTTTCCTATGCATATGTCCCATTCCATGATGCAAAAAAATCTCGCAAGGGTCCGATGTTTGTTACTGAGCACAAATTAGAACCTTCTGAATATGCGTCCCATCCCGCATCCCAGAATCCTAATAGAGCCCACAATTTGCCATAAACATCAATTGAGATCTTCCGAACATACGTCCCATACCGCATGCTCGAGGATCAACAAAGGTTTTTATAACTTTAACGAGAAAACTCAAATTGGATCCCTAAACATGCGTCCCATACCACATGCTCAAGAACGCAAAAGAATTTACTCGAAACGAGATCTTAAGTGGACGTCCCATACCATATACTTAAGAGTTCCCAAAATTCACATAGGTTGAAAAGGGTCATCACAAGTTTATAAATAGTTTCTAGCGTAGTACTGTGAGGAAAAAACTCTAATGCCAGTGCAGTTGGATGAACGCCATCGTCCTGGACGATCTTTCACTCGTAAGTCGGTGCTAGCCGACCTGACATCGCACACCGTGCCGCACGGGTGAGGGGTGATCAGTCCCAGTGCCAAGGGTAGTCGGATACCAGCCACCGTTCCAAACAGGTTTCCTGGCAAACTCACAACACACTCGAGCGCGTCCAAATCTTAGCGGAGTAACTAGTGAGTTACATTTTCTTTTGTATAGGCACTTGGCCTTACTTATCCATTCTATTTTCGCACAACTATTGGCTTAATCTTCCAACTTTTCCATTTCCTTTGAAGGAAAATTTTGTAGTCATAATACAAAATGCTCACCGACGAGTCCAAATCTCACAGTCTCTAGTGTCTTTCTTGGAACTTGCTCTGATATCATTTGTCACGGACCGTAAAATTTCTGCCTCCGGCGCATTGCGCTGGGCAGGTCAGAACTCCCCGATGCGTGATTTTAAAGAGTGTGACCGGACATTAAAGCCTAACTTCTCGCTGGAAAATGCAGGTAAATTTTTGCTTTCCAAGCCTACCTTGTAAGCATTATACTCGAAACGTAGTTCTCACATCATTCAAGCGACGTTTATACCGTTCCAGGCATATTTGTCTTTTCAACGTGCTTTGCAAGCATGGTACTCAAACCGTAGTCTCCATATCGTTCCAA